>CAUJRU010003319.1:28200-51837 GCA_963277665.1 Viscum album | reverse complement strand
ATTCTTTGAGAACATTGCTTTCTTCATGATGTTTATAGATAGAGACTCTGAGCAGGTTGTGAATTGGATGTTTAACCTAACATGAGAATATTAGTCGGAGCACCCTATGAATTTCACCAGAGAGGGAGGGCCTAAGTCAGCTGAGTTCTGGATTGACTCAATAGAGACTATACATGACCATTTAAAGACTAATGCTTAGAATAGGGTCACGCTTTCTACTTCATTTTACAATAATTAGTGAAGCACTGTAGGGATGTTCAATATCAAACTGGGAAAGTAGAATGTGTGGAATGGAAGTTATTTTTAGAGAATTTTCTCGAGCACTTTTATCAAGAGTCGCTAAGACTGGAGAGGGAAGATGATTTTATATGGACGTCTCATGGGAGTATGTACATTATGTACTATGTTGGTCACTTCACTAATAAAAAATCATTTTCTCTTTCACTAGTAGGGGATGATATAGCCTTGTAAATGAATTTCCATGATGGGATAAAATGGGATATTAAGTCTATGGTAATACTTTTTGGGTGATAATGATTTCTAAAGTAGTGGATTATAATATCATATCTAAGGGGATCCTGAAGGATGATTCTATTTAATGAATTATGGTTTCTGATGGATGCCCAGGAGGAATATATTCTGAGATTATAAAGCATTTCTATGATAATGTTAACAAGATTTTGGGAATTTTGGGTGGCTTGGGGGATTTATCAGTAACTCCAAATCATACCCAAGTGTTTTTCCACCAGAGTGGTAGGATGGTCCACTTTCATAGGCATTATCCCTGACCATAGGTAGGGTTCTTAGAATGAGGTAGGTTGGGACATATATTGATGTTCTTATAGAACCCATGACAAACATGTAATGATAGAGAAGCTAGGTAGAATCATAGTGTGGGAAGGGGATCAGATACACCATATCAGTTTACCATTTAGAGTTATACTAGTCATGGTAGTTGAGGTAGTGAACATGGTGCTTCTATGAAGTGATCATATATCTAAAGTGTGTTGTGTCTTTGGGGACTCATACTACATTATAAGGGAAAGGGGAAGGATAAATTTGTGCAGTTCATCCTACACATATGGATAGAGGCTAGACCATCAACAGTTTGTGGTTCTATTATTGAAGCTTTAATTCTATCTTCTTACTTAATCTTTAATGGGTACCATCATTATTTTATATGAGAAAAACATTATAATGGTTTTATACTGGAGGTGGAGTTTCCCAGTGGGTTTAAAAAAATCATTTCACCTTTCACGGTATGGTTGAGATACACCTATTTGAGTAAGGGGTGTTCTATTGAGGTTTAGTGATTATTTTTAAAATGAACTAAAATATATAAAAATAAAAATACAAAAGTCAAAAGGTGGGGGTTTTATTACAATCATTTTGGTAATGATAGGTGAGATCAGTAAGAATGTTCTCCATGTACGTACTATTGTTGTCGACACCCTTGTTGGAAACACCACCTTCCACCTTTTTCACTTCTTTTTAGGTGTGTGTGATTTTGTGATTGTGTCTTGATAGGTATTGTAGGAAAACAATTGATTTATTAGTGAGGGTCCATGCCAGGTGAAAATTTCCAAGTCAAAGAACTTGAACGATGGTGGTTTAATCAATTTCTATCCAAAAATCGTTCCCTCCTTTTTCCTTAACAATTAAACTACATTGATGACGTTGTACATATCTTCTCCAAGGGAGGAGGCATGACCACATGAACTATAGAAACATCCAAGTATGTCTTCATTATGATGCCTGCAAATGATTCCATATCCAGTAGGACATACGTTTTCTTTCGAATCACCATCCAAATTAATTTTTTCCAATCGAAGAATAAGTTGTTTATAGAAAAAACCTAATAAACCTATTGTATATATGTATCTTCCTTTGATCATAATTTTCCTCAGGATGTATAAATCCTTGAATGAGTTGTGTCAAGTCCCTATTGGGATGATCTTAGCTTCCTTGATTGCAGTGTGGATTTTCATTTGTGCTGAACAAAAATTAAAAGTATTATTTTTGTGCATAATTGAATTTTTTCATTCCAAATTAGATGAATCAGTTCTGCCATAATAGTAGTGAAGAGATGATTAATTTGGGGAGAAGAATCTATAGTAGTTCATCTATGAAGTTGTGATCCGATAGAGTCCAAACATGTCCATCTTAGATAAAAAATGTCAAAAACGTATTTCCATATAGCAGAAGCAGTAGAACATGTTAGAAATAGCTTTTCATTTTCCTCTTTGTGTTGGTTACACATGCCGCATTTAGAGAAAATTTGAATACCACACATCTAAAGATTGTAATCTATAGGGATCCTGTTGTGAGAAATTCTCCAAACTAGGGTGAGTCGTGAGGGTCTAATTCAGATTTTTCTGAACATCTTTAACTAGGAAAACTATTATTGTTGGTAGTGAAATTATAACTATAGTAATGTTTAGAGGTTATTAGTCCATTTTGAGATGGTTCCCAAACTATGAAATCATTATTGTTAACAAAAGTGTAGTTGTTGATAATAAAATAGATTTCATGAGGGGGATCCCCATCAAGAGAGTTCACATAATCATTAATGGTGATGTTAAAAATGTTGGACAATTGAATGGGGTATATCCTTTTGTAGAGAGTTATTTCATTCCTGTTATCTAGCCAAAAGAGGAGAGAATAATTCATATTGACTATCCATCGATATTTAGATATGATTTTTGAAAAACTATGTTTTATAGAAGGCCATATTGATTATTCCATGAAATTGTGATTTTTGATAATATGTTTATTATTAAATCTACCATGATGGAACCCATAAGTCTGAGATTTTTTTTCACAATATTCTAGGTAATCTTATATTGAATGGATTAATTAAAATTATTGATGTTTTTAATACCAATCCCACATTGTCAATTGGAGTGCAACATTTTTTCCATGAAATAGTAAGAAGGTTAATTTCGAGAGTGCTGCCACTCCAGACAAAATTTATTATTCTTATATTGATCCTTTAAATTAAATCCATGGGACATTTTTACACCATCATAGAGAATATCATTTTAGAGACAATGGTATGTTTGGCAAGACAAATTCTACCTTCCATCAAAATATTTTTACCTTTCTATGAGGATAACTGGTTACTGATCTGATAAAAAATGCAAAGGAAGTAAGTGTTCTTGGGATTCCCCCAGAATATGGGTACCCCAAGATAGATAAAAGGGAAGGATCATTATTTTATCTCTAATTAATTAATCACATCAACTTTTCTGGTGGTGGGAAAATGTTTACTAATGATGATGGAACACTTACTCTAATTTATGTATTGATCAGATACCTCTTCACAATGTGAGAGGAAATATTTGAGTTTTTCCTTTTTTTCTATCACCTTGATAAAATAAAATTATATCTTTATCATATAAAAGATGAGAGGGGATAATTAAAGTTCTAGAGGCAAAGATGGGCTTTATTGTACCCTGATTAATCAAATCAAGGATGAGTATGCTAAGGTAGTCTTCATCAATAACAAATAGATTGTCAGAAAGGGGGTCACCTTGTCTAACACCCTTTATACACGTGAAATATCCCTTTGGGAACCATTGATTAGAATATAAATGTGAGAAGAGATAAAAAGAGTTTTTAATTTTTTAATAATATTATCATTAAAGAAACAACTTGAAATAATTTTCAATATGAAAATCAATCAACGGTATTAAAAGATTTCCTAGTATCCAAATTGATGGAAATAATTCCCCCTCTTTGATTCTTTATTAACTGATTAGTACTTTTAGATGCAATGCATATACAATCTTGGATATTTCTTCCCTTAAAGAAACTAAATTGGTTCCGTAATATAATTTTACTGGCAATAGGAGTCATTATCATAGTAAGAATTTTGGAAATAATTTTGTACATAGTGTTAATAAGTGCTATCATCTTAAAAGGATATATTTCTGAAGAGTTGTCCACTTTAGGAATGAGGGTATGAAATTGATCATTGATACCATATGGGAGGAAACCATTAGTGTAAATTTATCTAAAAAGTCGACAAACATCATTGCAAACAATGTCCCAATGATGTTGTAAAAAAGAATTAGGGAAGCCATTAGGTCTAGGGGCACTATTAGGATTTATGCTAAAAACATCCTCCTTAATTTCATGATAAATTGGAATAATATTCAAGATATCATTATCATTATCCCCCACTAGGAGAGGAATTATGTCAGGCTTGAAATCCTTATTCCCAGAAGGACCATTAAAAATGTTACTAAAGTAGGTAGTGACATGATTGGCCAGAGTATTTTCATTAAAAATGATATTATCCCCATCATTACGTAAAGAAATTGGTTTGTTAGACTTTCTATCCATTCGTAGAGCATTAAATAATATATTGTTTCTTTCACCATCATTAAGCCAGTTAATTTTAAGGGTTTGTTTCCAGATATTGTCTTTCAAGGTCAGAAGGGAGTTAAGTTTATTAGTAATCTCTATTTGTTGAGTTGCGTCCATAATAAAATCATTATGGGTTGAGCTTGTTTGAATTTGGTTCAGGTCATGTTCTAGGGAGTTAATTTCATTATCATTTTGATGGAATATATATTTTCACTATAGATATAATTATTTTTTTCTGGATTTTTTGCTTCGTAATGTAAGCAAAGGAACAATTTTATTGAATTGAATTACATGTATATTCGACAATTTTATTACAATATATAAGAGTGTTCCAAGAATTTTTGAATCTAAAAGGAAGAATAGGCTTCTTATCTATAGTTTTAAGAGTAACCAGAATTGGATGATGATAATAATTTATCTTAGGTTAGGTAATACTGGAGATGGTATTCCATTTATCATGGGCCCAAAAATTTGTGAATGTTCTATCCAGCTTACTTTCTAAGACCCTTCTATGGTGTTTTCTATACCAAGTGTATTTTTCACAAAAAATACTAATATCAACTAGGTTGTTAACATAAATACATTGAGGTTAGGGGTATCATTATCTTTGAGATCATTATATCCATGACATGTCAGGAATTGAAAAAATTATTCGAATGGACTAGTTAGTAGACTACTGACACCATATATATTGTTACCATGGGAAAGTGACTTTTAAATCTCCTAAGGGTGAAAATTTTATTCATCGTGGAGAGTGAGATATCTAGGTAGGATGAGAAATGTCAATTCAATAGAAACCAGGGGAGATCACCACCCATGATTCTAGTATGTTGCTGGATGATGAAGGTGTGAATAAGGAAGTCTGGCCACTAGTAGCAGATAGGTTTTATGATGTTTTTCCGGATTACATATCAAGGATTCCACCTAAGAGTGGTGTGTAATTTACAATTGATATTATTCCTATGGATGTGATAATTTCTAGGCCACCATACATAATGGAACCAACATTTCTTCTAGAGAAAAATAATCAACTAGAAAAATTTATGTAAAGGAGTTTATTCCATCCATCTACGTATCATTATAGTTCTCTGGTCTTGTTGGTAAAGAAGGAAAATGGGACTATATTCTTATGTGTTGATTAATAGTAGTTGAACTTGATGACCATGAAGAATAGGAATCCAATTTCACATATTGATGATATTTTTTACCAGTTGAGGGCAGCTTGTGTTTCCTATAAGATCACCTTCATACTGGGGTATCATCATTTCAAAGTTCAAACTTCTGGAACACTGGGGAATTATTTAAGAATTAGGTATGACCTTTATGAGTTCTTTATGGTGCCATTTTGGATAAAGAATACATTTTATGAGTTTATAGAATTGATGAACAAAATCATCCCTTTGTACCTAGATCAATTTGAGGTAGTATTTTTTTTATGACACCTTGGTGCACTCCAATCCTCATTATGATCATGCCCAATATCATGAGTACCCTAATAGAGACTCATATATACACCAAGATAACTATGTGTAAGGTTTAAATTCATCATGAACACTTATTAGGTCACATTATCTCGAATGAAGGTGTTTTGTGGACCCATAGAAGGTACATGCAGTTGTATCTTGGGATTTTCCCAATAATTTTTTTATCCTTTGTTTATTTGGGGTTAGTGGGTCATTATCGATGGTTCATCCAATATTTTTATCATTTGGAATAACCAATTCTTAGTATTTAGTAATAAGAGAGTAATGTTTGAATGTTACGAGGAATGTGAGCATTTACTGAAGGTGTTTGAGAGTATATTGACAAAAACTCCATATGCAGTCCTAAAAGAGCCATGTGAGAAGTATACGGTGTTTTGGGAAAATTTTGGGATCAGACATGGAGTAGTCTTGTGCACAAAATATTTATTTGTGGAGTATGGGTCTCAGAAATTGAGGTCACATGAACCGAACTACCCTACTCGTGAACTATACATATATGTAGTGTTTTATTCATTGATGTGTTGGAATAATTATCTATTGGAATATTATTTCACAATGTATAATGATCATACAAGCATAAAATATATTTTCCACAATGATATTTGAATCTATATAAGTGGAATTTGGTTGAGTATATGAAGTCATTAAACAATAATATGGAATATATTAATGGAAATGGAAATAATTTTTCCAATTCCTTACGTATGTAAAAACACAAACTCAGGTGTTTCAAGATTGTAATGATGAGTAGAAAATAATGATTTTACTAGCTATGATTCATAATATTATTCCATAGAGTCAGGAGTGGATGAATCTCATAACAGTTTTAGTAGATAATACACATTTGAGTTTGATTAGGGAAAGGCAATATGAGGAGCTGTAATGTTTACCCTTTAGGGAAATCCTTAAATGTGGGGAGTCCACGTCCAATTTGATCATAGACAAGGATGATATTATCTTTGTCATGAATTCTTTTATTGTGCCTATGAGAATGAAGGAGGAGCTGATGCGTGAATTTCATGCCTTGAAGTGGGTTGTTTATCCATGAGTGATAAAACATTACTGTGACCTATAACAATAGAATTTGTTTCAGGGAATGAAAAAGGAGATAAAATGGTTCATGACACAATGATATATGTGCCTTCTAGTGATGTATGAGCATCAAAGGCCTAGTATATTACTATAGTTGTCTTCCATTCATAAATTTAAGTGGGAGGATGATACTATGGATTTTTTCAGGGGTCTCCTGAGGATGCATTTAATGAATAAAACTATTTGGGTGTTTGTGAAATAACTGATTACAGTATAAAATTTCATTTCTATAAGGGAAAATGTCTTAACATAGTGGTTTGGATACTTGTATGTTTAATAGATATTCCATCTGCATGAGGTTCTGTGAATTATTATTTAAAACCATAACTCATGCATTACTTTTTACTTATAGCAGTTCCTACATAAGTCGTGTGGTACACATATTCTACTGATTATAGCTTTCCACCCACCTACAAATGGGAAGAAAGATCATACTATTAAGTTTCTTCAGGAAATTAATCAATGGTGGGTACTATATTTTTGTAGTTTTTTTGAGAATGACCTATAATTTGGTGGACTTCACATCTAATAACATTTAGTAGTAATCTATTCATATTTCACCATTTGAGGATATTAATGGTAGGCTATGTAGATCGCCTCTATGCTGGATGAAGTATATGGTTTATAGATTTTGGGTATGATTCTTATGTAGGAGATGTTGTAGTAGGTTCAGTTAATCCATAAATTTATGGCTACAACTCATATTTGAAATAATTCATCTTCTGATTGAAACCTTGGACCCCTAGACTTTGCAGTGGGTGATGTTTTATTCTTTTGGGTGTCACATATATTGGCACAACATTGGATTCAAAGATAGGTAATATTGGCACACAAGATTGTTGTTCTATTTGATGTTGTATAGAGGATTCAGCCTCTGTAAAACCAGTTGGATATTCCATAATTTTAAATTTTTATGAACTGTGTTTTTCTTGTGATAAATCTATTGTAGTGTCATTTAAAGACCTGGAAAATACAAGGAAATTTTTTATTCATAAATACGTGGAATTTTTACAAGGATGCGGTTTCTGACGACACTTGATTCTTAGGCCCGGTGTGTCCAGAATCGATTTCTGATGTCTTTTTCAAGTATGTTTAGTAAACCTACGTGCGGGTTTTTCTATCTTTTGAAGCGGTGCTCGGAATCAAAATTTAAAGGCACCGATGAACTCGTTTCGCCGGTATTCGCCTAAGAGAACTGATTAGCCACTAAATGAGGCTAATATTAATTGTTAATTTATATAATATTCATGTTATTTATTATTCATAAACACCATTTCAGTGCTTTTTATACTTTGAACATCATTTCACATTATGAATGTAATTCTTTCTTAAAATGCACTATTATGTGGTACATTTTTTAACATAATTTAAAGTTCCCAATGATTAAACAGATTTTAAGGAATGTAATTATCCATATTCCAATTTGATATTTTGGAAAATTTATCTACACTTAAATATGAACATGTTTGATTCAGGGATCAATGGAGAATTAATGGAAGAAGATGAGAATATTTTGTGATGAAAGGAAAAAATTCTGGAGAAGTCAGATTGGACACCCTCCCACTGATGAGAATGTGGGGCCCAACATTCAAACCCAATGAAGACCAAATTTCTTCGGATTATATAAGAAATTTATAGGAACAAATCATTATTTAGAAGCCAGTGTTAATTCGGCATCCATTGTGGTCATTTAGGCGGCCAAAGTTAGAGAAAAAATTCTTGGCCAGATTCAGCGGTCCAGAAAAACATCCCACTAATCTAATCATATCTCCGACTTTACAACTCCGAATGGGCCCAAATTTTACAGGAGGTTTTTAGATATCTTGGGCTCCATTTTCTTCTTATATTGACCACTCTGAATCTTCCATCTAGATGGTCTTCTAAGCGCATCTTTTCAGTGGATGAAAGCTGGCTGCCACCTCGGGTCATGTGTGGAAAAGTCCAAGTTCCACAAGCATTCCACCACCATAGGCCTACCATAATCAAGTGGTATTCTTTCTAATATTTGAGGATCGACCCAAGGCATCCAAAATTCATATATAAGGCAGTGGTGGTGGAGTATTTTATCATCTGTGGGGCTTTGTTCAATTGTATTGTTAAGCTGCGATTTTGTTGTCTCAAGTTTTCCATTCACATGTAAGTTGTTCAATTCACGTTAGTTTATTAATAAAATCTCGTCATTTCATCTTATTCTGTTGTTATTAATATCACTTTGATACCGTTGGTTCAAGGTGTCAATTTATTCACACCAAACCTTGTGAAATTATTCACACAACATTGGAGTGATCATTTTCTTTTCATTGTTTTTTTACTTCGCCATTTCCTCCCTCATGAGTCTACTTCCCGCTTCCATTGAAACCATAGCATCAATGAAGGGAAAACCCACTTATGGGTTGATCCAAGGAAGTATTAAAGGGCTGGATTGGATGTTATTTATCACCCCATTAATGTATAATCACATCTTTAATTGAGATTTTTATTTGATTATTTTTAAACTCCATCGTCCCTATTAAATTTAAAGCCACACACTTTAAATGCAAATACGAACCTTTACCATGATGTGCTCAAAATATTTATCCTTAAAGTGTATAAGTGATTAGTATTAAATTGTGTAGGCATTAAAATAGTAAGTGATGATGTTGTTTTATCTTCTTAAATGAACCTCTCTCAAATATAAGAAATTGAAATCATTGAATGGAAATTTGTCCAATCCACCCAAAGTGATAACCTAGGATCAATTCACTCTATTAAATTGAATTCACTTAAGTATCATAGAGTTCATTTAACACCATATTAAATCAACCCAGGTTCGCCACTTTATATCCAAAAAAATCCATATAATGTACATGTCTGTGGGTTACATCTTAGGTCTATGAGGATTCGATAACCCAAGCAAAAGTACAAGGACCGTTCTACCTTCATCTCTTGAGTAAATTTGAGCGTGAATCAAATTTTGGAACCATTTCTGGGGACCTAAGTAAGTTATCTTAACACTATAATATTTTTTTCATCCCACTTCTCTATTCTCACCCCCTCACTCCAATGGAATTCAATTTTGAACAAGTCCAAACATGGGAAGCCTATCCCAAATTTGATCACCCAACCCCATGTGTGATGTACAATGACCATCCTAATTTCTACTTATGGGATCATCAACATCCTAATGAACCACAATGTTTTTACTCCTATGATCCACAGAACATCCCAACATATAATGAGTTTTAATCACTACAAGGCCAATCAGAACACCCTCCTATGCAATTCCAATAACTTAATTATCCACCTGGAATAGACCATTTGGCTCAACCCATTATCCATCATGATCCACAACCATTACATGAAAAACTATGTCAAAAAATGGAGATAATGAATTTTGAGGTTTCATCACTGAGATTACAACTACAAAAATTTGAGACGGCTATGGAACTCATTCCCACTCATGCTATCCCTTCCTCATCATTGGTAGTAGACACTTTTCTCCCACAGAACTCTCATGAATTTATTGAAGAACCATCCTTTGGATTTGGGATAGATGAATAAGATAAAGGAATTATTGAATGGTCTTTAAATCAAGAGGAAATTTATTATTTTCATTCAAAAGAGGAGAATTTGACATCATGGATTGAGTCTCCTAATTATAACTCCATTGATGAATTTTAAAAAACACCAACCATTGAACCATTGAAAGAAATCACAAACATTGAGTCCATACCCATTACTAAAATTTACCTTTCCAATTTTGGGATTGAATCGTCTATTCAAAAGGAACTGATTCAGTTGAAAAATTTTGAAAATCAAATTGAGTTTGATTCAAAGTGCCAACCGATGTCTGAATTTCCTATCCAAACCGAGCTCAAAGTTAGTATTCTTCCTTCCTCTCTCAAGTATCCCTTCATAATGTATAACCATGACCTTTATGTTGTATTTAATTCTTCTCTTGAAACTAATAATGTTGGATTGATCATTAATGTCTTAGGAAAGACTAGAGAAGCAACTATATTCACCATTTCGGAAATTCATTGGATTTACCCACTCATTTTAGAACATAGGATTGTGAATTAAACAAATTCTAAACATAGAATAATTCTCAACATAGTAGAATTGGTGAAACATGTGGTCTATAAAATGTTGAAGTTGGTATTGGGTATGTTTTTGAATTCACGTTGGGCTAACGACATTAAACAAAGAGCTACATGGGAGGAAACACATGGTTTTAAAGTTTCCAATAATTTTGTTGTTTTATTCAACTTTATATTTTAAATAGAATTATTTAATAATTTTGATATTTAATTAAAAAAATAGACTGTTGAACTGTTCATCTATTATGAGTATAGATGGGTATGAAAGGGGAGTGTCGTATTCATCTGTGTCACGCGGTGTGATCCCTGAGTAATACCATACCCAGAAATTTAAAATAAGGCAATGTATCATTAGTTTGATTTAAAAAACAACAAAAAATAGGGAAAACCATAAAAATGATGATACTTGGAATTAAATAAGTCATTTTCTTGTTTGTTTTGTCTGGTTTGTTCTTCATTGTATGGTTCAAGGACTATTCTAGGTGATACATGTTCAATCAAAGAGGTGCCTACATCCCCAAGAGATTAAAGGACTAATTTGGAGCAGCAATAACTTCAACTTCAACCACCAGGTGACTTAATTCCATGATCCTGATATTTCAATTTCCTTTTTGAAGTTCCCTTATCTGCCTCTACTCCTTTTTAATTTTCATTTCTTGAAACACTGGGGACAATGTTGTTTTATGTTGGGGGGAGATAAAAAAATTAAATTATTTTTTGGAAAAAAATGATTTAAAAAAAAGAGTAAATGGAAGGAAAAATTCATTTAATTTTGAACATGGTAATACAAACCTCACACTTTGAAGCTGAATATCAAATAATTTATCATGCCATGATTCTGATTTTAATCCTTTTATAATTTCATTAGCGTAGATTTTGGAAAGTGTGGTTGTCCAATGTGATATGTCATCGTTTATATTTTCATCCAAATAAAAAAAGATCACCATGCACACCTTTTGGATAGTGGGGTTTTAGTTTGAGTTCATGGGGTCCCCCAAATAAATAGCATGGGTTTGGTGATCATTTTAGTTTCAATACGAGTATTCAAAAAAATTTAAAAAAAACAATAAATTTGTGCGTAGAGCAATGAAATGACCTAATGTGTGGAATTTGGCACTTGGGGATCGTGACTCCATAATTGTCTGACCCAGTGTTAGTAATTTTATCTCTATTTTTGGTAAGTTGAATTTTTCTTTGACTGAGTTAACTCGAGATAATTCCTGAGTATGTGGGCTTAACTTGGTTCCCTAAAGTCTTTGATCCTAGGAGTCATCGGCAAATTCTCGCTACAGGGGTTGACTCTTTTGAATGTAATTTCAATTACTATGAAAAAATTGAAAAAAAACAATACAAAAAAATTGAATACTCATCTTAATAATGAAATTTTGTTCCACCTAGCACTTCTGTCATTTCCCCCTTGAATAAAGATGATACCCCATGTCTATTGTGATACACAGCACATCCTCATACTTAATTGATATTGGGTGAAATATGGAAATTAATTTGAAAAAAGGAATGGGCTTGGGATTGGGATCTACTTATGAAACTATCATGTATTAAAATAATTTGATGGGTTTCAAGATTAGTTTGGTATAAGTGGTTTTGGTGATCATTGTGTATTAAAATATTTTTGGAAAAGGGAATTTGAATTTCATATTATTAAGATATATTTTGCTCGGGACTAGAAAAACTCAAGTTGGGGGTGTGATTAGCCACTAAATGAGGCTAATATTAATTGTTAATTTATATAATATTCATGTTATTTATTATTTATAAACACCATTTTAGTTCATTTTACACTTTGAACATCATTTCACATTATGATTGTAATTCCTTCTTAAAATGCACTATTATGTGGTAAATTTTTTAACATCATTTAAAGTTTCCAATTATTCAAATAATTTTAAGGAATGTAATTATCCATATTTCAATTTGATATTTTTGGGAAATGATATAAACTTAAATATGAACATGTTTTATTTAGGGATCAATGGAGAATTCAAGGAAGAAGATGGGGATATTTTGTGATGGAAGGAAACAATTCTCGAGAAGACACATTGGACACCAGCCCATGGATGAGAATGTGGGGCCCAACATACAAACCCAATAATGCCTAAATTTCATGGCCTTATATAGTAAATTTATAGGAAAAAATCATTATTCAGGAGACAGTTCTAATTTGGCCTCCATTGTGGTCATTTTGGCGGCCCAAGTTAGAGATAAAATTCTGGGCCAGATTCTGCGGCACAGAAAACAGCCCACTAATATAATCAGATCTCCGAATGTACAACTCCAAATGGGCCCAAATTGTACAGGATGTTATTAGACATTTGCGGATCCATTTTCTTATTCTATGGTCCACTCTGATTCTGCAATCCTGAAGGTCTTCTATGTGCATCTGTTCGGTGGATGAAGGTTGGCTGCCACCTCGGGTCAAGTGTGGAAAAGTCCATGTTCCACAAGCCTTCCACCACCCTAGGACAACCATAATCAAGTGGGATGATTTATAATATTGTAGGCTCAGACAAAGGATTCCAAAATTCCTATTTAAGGAAGTGGCAGTGGAGGATTTTTTTTCATATTTGGTGCTTTGTTCAATTGTAATGTAATGCTGCGATTTTGTTGTCACAAGTTTGTATTTCACTTGTAAGTTGTTCAATTCACATTAGTTTCTTAATAAAAGCTATTCTTTTCCTATTATTAGGTTTTTATTAATATCACTTTGATACCGTTGGTTCAAGGTGTGAATTTATTCACACCAAACCTTGTGAAATTATTCACACAATGGTGGAGTGATCATTTTCGTTTCATTTTTTTTACTTCCCCATTTCCTCCCTCATGAGTCTACTTCCCGCTTCCATTGAAACCATATCATCAATGAAGTGCTAACCCACTTATGGGTTGATCCAAGGGAGTAGAAAGGGGATGGATTGGATGTTATTTTTCACCTCATTAATGTATAATAACTTCTTTAATTCATATTTTTATTTGATGATTTTTAAACTCCATCGTCCTTGTTGAATTTAAGGCCACACACTTCAATTGATAATATGAACCTTTACCTTGAAGTGCTCAAAACATTGATCCTTAAAGTGTATAAGTGATTATTATTAAAGGGTGTAGGAATTAATCCAGTAAGTGATGATGTTGTTTTATCTTCTTAAATGAACCCATATCAAATATAAGAAATTGAAATCATTGAAAGGAAATACGCCCAATCCACCCCAAGTTATAACCTAGGAACAACTCACTCTTTTAAATTGAATTCACTTAATTATCGTAGAGTTAATTTAAAACCATCTTAAATCAACCCATGTTGTCCAATTCACATCAAAAAACAATCTATACAATCTATGTGTCTGTAGGTTACTTCTTAGGTCTATGAGGATTCGATAACCCAAGATAAACTACCAGGACCGTTCTACCTTCATCTCTTTGGTAAATTTGAGTGTGAATCAAATTTTGTCACCATTTCCAGGAACCTAAGTAAGTTATATTAGAATTAATTAATCATTTGGATATTTAATAAAAAATAGACTATTGACCTGTTCTTCTATTATGAGTATGGATCGGTACGAAAGGGGAGCTTCGTATTGATCCGTGTCACACGGTGTGATCCCTGAGTAATACCTTACCCAGAAATTTAAAAGAAGACAATGTATCATTAGTTTGATTTAAAAAAACAAAAAAAAACAAAAAATAGGAAAAACCATAAAAATGATGATACTTGGAATTAAATAAGTCATTGTGTTGTTTGTTTTGTCTTGTTTTTTCTTCTTTATATGGTTCAAGGACTATTCTGGGTGGTACATGTTCAATCAAAGAGGTGCCTACATCCCCAAATGATCAAAGGACTAATTTGGAGCAGCAAGAACTTCAACATCAATCACCAGGTGACTTCATTCCCTGATCCTCCTATTTCAAATTCCTTTTTTATGTTCCCTTATCTACCTCTACTCCTTCTAAATTTTCATTTCATGAAGCACTGGGGACAATGTTATTTTAAGTTGGGGGATATGAAATATAAAAAAAAATTCTTTTGTTAAAAACAATTGATTTGAAAAAAAAATGTGTAAAAGGAAGGAAAAATTCCTTTAATTTTGAACATGGTAAAACACATTACACACTTTGAAACTGAATATCAAATAATTTATCATGCCCTGATTCTGATTTAAATCCTTGTATAATTTAATGAGCATAGATTTTGGAAACTGTAGCTGTCCAATGTGATATTTCATCGTTTATATTTTCATTCAAATAAAAAAAAAGATCACAATTCCCACCCTTTGGATAGTGGGGTATTACATTGAGTTCATGTGGTCCCCCAAATAAATAGTATAGGTTTGGGGATCATTTTAGTTTTAATATGAGTATTCAAATTTTTTTTGAAAAAAAACAATTAATTTGCACGTAGAGCAATGAAATGACCTAATGTGTGGCTTTCGGCACTTGGGGATCATGACTCCATAGTTTTCTGTCCTATAGTTAGTAATTTTATCTCTATTTTTTGGTAATTTGAATTTGTTTTTGACTAAGTTAACTTGAGATAATGCCCTGGTATGTGGGCTTCACTTGGTTCCCTAAGGTCTTTGAGCTTGGGAGTCATCGGCAAAGTCTCGCTACAGGGGTTGACATTTTTGAGTGAAATTTCAATTACCATGGAAAAATTGAAAAAAAAACAAAAAAATATATTACAAAAAAAATTGAACACTCAACTTAATATTAAAATGTGATTCAACCTAGCGCTTCTATCATTTCCCACTTGATTAAAGATGAACCCCCATTTCTATTGTGATACAAAACACATCCTCACACTTAATTGATATTGGATGAAATATGGCAATGAATTTGAACAAAGGAATGAGCTTGGTATTGACATATTCTCATGAAAATATCATGTATTAAATTAATTTGATGGGTTTCATGATTTTTTTTATAAGGGTTTTTGGTGATCATGGTGTATTAAAATATTTTTGGAAAAGGGAATTCGAATTTCATATTGTTGAGATATATTTTTCTCGGTACTAGAAACACTCAAGTTGGGGGTGTGATTAGCCACTAAATGAGGATAATATTAATGGTTAATTTATCTAATATTCATGTTCATTATTATTCATAAACATCATTTTAGTTAATTTTACACTTTGAACATCATTTCACATTATGATTGTAATTCCTTCTTAAAATGCACTATTATGTGGTACAATTTTTAACATCATTTAAAGTTCCCAATGCTTCAACTGATTTTAAGGAATGTAATTATCCATATTTGAATTTGATATTTTAGAAAAAATTTCTACACTTAAATATGAACATGTTTGATTCAGGGATCAATGGATTATTTATGGAAAAAGATGGGGATCTTTTGTGATGAAAGGAAATAATTCTGGAGAAGTCAGGTTGGACACCAGCCCACTGATGAGAATATGGGTCCCAACATACAAACCCAATGAAGACCAAATTTTTTGGGATGCAAGAGGAAAAATTATAGGAAGAAATCATTATTTAGAAGACAGTTCTAATTCGTCATCCATTGTGGGAATTTAGAAGGACCAAGTTAGAGATAAAATTATGGGCCAGACTCTACGGACCAAAAAACAATTCCCACTAATTTAATCATATATCTGAATTTACAACTCCAAATGGGCCCGAATTTTATAGGAGGTTAGTATAATGCTAGGGATTTTTTCTTCATCTATGGTGAACTCTGATTCTTCCATCTAGAAGGACTTCTAAGCACGTTAGTTTGGTGGATGAAAGCTGGCTTCCACCTCTGGTCAAGTGTGGATAAGTCCAAGATCCACAAGCTTTCCACCACCCTAGGCCAACCATAATCAAGTGGGATGTATTCCACTATTGGAGGACAAACCCAAGGCTTCCAAAATTCCTATTTAAGGCAGTGGTGGTGGAGGAATTTTTCATCTTTGGTGCTTTGTTCAACTGTAATGTTATGTTATGATTTTGTTGTCTCAAGTTTTTCTTTCCCATGTAAGTTGTTCAATTCAAGTTAGTTTCCTAATAAAAGATCTTATTTTCCTCTTATTCGATTTTTATTAATATCAATTTGATATCGTTGGATCAAGGTGTGAATTTATTCACACCAAACCTTGTGAAAGTATTCACACAACAGTAGAGTGATCATTTTTTTCATTTTTTTTACTTCTCCATTTCCTCCCTCATGAGTCTACTTCCCACTTCCATTGAAACCATAGAATCAATGAAGGGATAACCCATTTATGGGTAGATCCAAGGGAGTATAATGGGGATGGATTGGATGTTATTTATCACCCCATTAATGAATAATCACTTCTTTAATTGAGATTTTTATTTGATGATTTTTAAACTCCATCGTCCTTGTTGAATTTAAGGCAACACACTTCAAATGATAATACGAACCTTTACCTTGAAGTGCTCAAAACTTTGAACATTAAAGTGTATAGGTGATTAGTATTAAAGGGTGTAGGCATTAAACCAGTAAGTGGTGATGTTGTTTTATCTTCTTAAATGAACACATCTCAAATATAATAAATTGAAATCATTGAAAGGAAATATGTCCAATCCACCCCAAGTGAAAACCTAGGATCAACTCACTATTTTAAATTGAATTCACTTAAGTATATTTGAGTTCATTTAAAACCATCTTAAATCAACCTAATTTGGCCACTTCATAACCAAAAACAATCTATATAATATTCTTGTCTGTAAGTTACTTCTTAGGTCTCTGAGGATTCGATAACCCAAGCTAAACTACCAGAACCATTCTACCTTCATCTCTTGGGTAAATGTGAGCGTGAATCAAATTTTGGAACAATTGTCGGGGAAATAAGTAAGTTATCTTAGACACTATAATCTTTTTTTTCATCCCTCATCTCTATTATCACCCCCTCACACTTATTGAATTCAATTTTCAACAAGTCCAAGCATGGGAAACTTATCCCTACTTTGATCACCCAACCCCATGTGTGATGTACAATGACCATCCTAATTTCTAATTGTGGGATCATCAACAACCTAATAAAACTCAATGTTTTTACTCCTATGATCTACAAAACATCCCAACATATAATTAGTTTCAATCACCACAAGCCCAATCAGAACACCCTCATATGAAATTCCATAAACTTAATTATCCACCTGGAATAGACCATTTGGCTCAACCCATTATCCATCATGATCCACAACCATTACTTGAAAAACTATGTCAAAAAATGGAGATAATTTAATTTTAGGTTTCATCATTGAGATTAGAACTACAAAAATTTGAGACAGTTATGGAACCCATTCCCACTCATGCTATCCCTTCATCAAAATTGATAGTAGACTCTTTTCTCCCACAAACCTCTCATGAATTTATTGAAGAACCATACTTTGGATTTGGGATAGATGAAGAATATAAAGGAATTATTCAAGGGTCTTTAAATCAAGAGGAAATTGATTTTTTGGATTCAAAAGTGGAGAATTTGACATCATGGATTGAGTCTCCAAAGTATAAATCCATTGATGAATTTTCAAAAACACCAACCATTGAACCATTGAGAGAAATCCCAAACATTGAGTCCATATCATTTCTAAAATTGATATTTCCAATTTTGTGATTTAATCTTCTATTCAAAATGAACCAATTCTGTTGAGAAATTTTGTAAATGAAATTGAGTTTCATTCAAAGTTCCAACCGATGTCTGAATTTCCTATCCAAACCGAGCTCAAAGTTAGTATTCTTCCTTCCTCGCTCACGTATCCCTTCATAATGTATAAACATGACCATTATGTTGTAATTAATTCGTCTCATGAAACTAATATTGTTGGAATGATCATTGATGTCTTTGGAAAGACTAGAGAACCAACTAGATTCACTATTTTAGAAATTCATTGGATTTACCCACTCATTATAGAACATAGGATTGTGAATGAAACAAATTCCAAACATAGAATAAATATCAACCTAGTAGAATTGGTGAAATATGTGGTCCATAAAATGCTGAAAGTTTGTACTGGGTATGTTGTTGGATTCCAGTCTGGATAACGACGTTAAACAAAGCGCTACATGGGAGGCAACCCATGGTTTTCAATTTTTCAATAATTTTGTTGTTTTAATCAAACTATATATTTTAAATATAATTAATTAATCATTTTTCTATTTAATAAAAAAATAGACTGTTGACCTGTTCTTCTATTATGAGTATTTATGGGTACAAATGGGGAACACCGTATTCATCCGTGTCATGCGGTGTGATCCTTGAGTAATACCTTACCCAGAAATTTAAAAGAAGACAATGTATCATTAGTTTGATTAAAAATACAACAAAAACAACAAAAAATATGGAAAACCATAAAAATGATGATACTTGGAATTAAATAAGTCATTTTCTTGTTTGTTTTTTATGGTTTTTTCTTCTTTGTATGGTTCAAGGACTATTCTAGGCGATAAATGTTCAAACAAATAGGTTCCAACATCCCCAAGAGATCAAAGGACTAATTTGGAGCAGCAATAACTTCAACTTCAACCACCAGGTGACTTCATTCCATGAATATCATATTTCAATTTCCTTTTTGAAGTTCCCTTAACTGCCTCTACTTCTTCTAAATTTTCATTTATTGAAACACTAGGGACATGGTTGTTTTATGTTGGGGGGAGATAAAATAAAAAAAAATTGCTTTTGTGAAAAAAAATTGATTGAACAAAATGTGTAAATGGAAGAAAAAATTCCTTTAATTTTTAACATGGTAATACACATTGCACACTTTTAAACTGAATATCAAATAATTTAGGATGCCCTGATTCTAATTTTAATCCTTTTATAATTTCATGAGAATAGATTTTGGAAATTGTGGTTGTCCAATGTGATATTTCATCGTTTATATTTTCATCCAAATATAAAAAGATCACAATGCACACCCTTTAGATAGTGGGGTTTTAGTTTGAGTTCATGGGGTCCCCCAAATAAATAGAATAGGTTTGGTGAACATTTTAGTTTTAATATGAGTATTCAAAAAAATTAAAAAAACATTAAATTTGCGCGTAGAGCAATGAAATGACCTAATGAATGGCTTTCAACACTTGGGGGTCGTGACTCCATAGTTGTCTAGCCCAGAGTTAGTAATTTTATCTCTATATTTTTTTAATTTGAATTTGTTTTTGACTGAGTTAACTCGAGATAATTCCCGAGTATGTGAGCTTCAGTTAGTACCCTAAGGTCTTTGAGCATGGGAGTCATCGGCAAAGTCTCACTACAGGGGTTGACTCTTTTGAGTGCAATTTCAATTACCATGGAAAAATTGAAAATACAAAAATAAAACAAAAAAAATAATACAAAAAAATTTGAATACTCATCTTAATATTGAAATCTGAATACACCTAGAACTTCCTTCATTTCCCCCATGAATAAAGATGAACCCCCATGTCTATTGTGATACATAACACATCCTTATACTTAATTGATATTGGATGAAATATGGAAATTAATTTGAAAAAAGGAATGACCTTGGGATTGGGATATTCTTATGAAACTATCATGTAATAATATATTTTGATGGGTTACATGATTTTTGGGTATAAGGGTTTTTTGTTGATCATTGTGTATTAAATTTTTTTTGGAAAAGAGAATTCGAATTAAATATTGTTGAGATATATTTTGCTCGGGACTAGCAAAACTCAAGTTGGGGGGTGTGATTAGCCACTAAATAAGGCTAATATTAATTGATAATTTATATAATATTCATGTTCTTTATTATTCAAAAACACCATTTTAGTGCATTTTACTCTTTGAACATCATTTCACATTATGATTGTAATTCTTTCTTAAAATGCACTATTATGTGGTACATTTTTTAACATCATCTAATGTTCACAATGATTTAACTGCTTTTAAGGAATGTAATTATCCATATTTCAATTTTATATTTTGGAAAATAGATCTAGACTTCAATATGAACATGTTTTATTTAGGGATCAATGGATAATTCATGGAAGAAGATGGGGATATTTTGTGATGAAAGGAAACAATTATGGAGAAGTTAGATTGGACACCATCCCACTGATGAGAATGTGGGTCCCAAAATACAAACCCAATGAAGCACAAATTACTTGGGCTGATAGAGGAAATTTATAGGAACCAATCATCCTCAAAAATCCAATGCTAATTCAGCCTCCATTGTGGTCATTTAGGCGCCCCAAGTTAGAGATAAATTTCTGGGGCAGATTCTGCGTCCCAGAAAAACAGCCCACTAATCTAAACATATCTCCGAATGTACAACTCAAAATGGGCCCAAATATTACATGAGGTTTTTAGACATACGGGGATCCATTTACTTATTATATGGCCCACTCTGATTCTGCCATCTCGAAGGTCTTCTAAGCGTGTCTATTCGGTGGATGAATGTTGGCTGCCACCTCGGGTCAACTAGGGAAAAGTCCAAGTTCCACAAGCTTTCCACCACCCTAGGCCAACCATAATCAAGTGGGATGATTTATACTATTTGAGTATAAACCTAAGGCTTCCAAAATTCCTATTTATGGAAGTGTTGGTTGAGGATTTGTTAATCTTTTGTTCTTTTTTCAATTGTAATGTCATGCTGCGATTTTGTTGTCTCAAGTTTGTCTTCCAAAAGTAAGATGTTCAATTCATGTTAGTTTCTTAATAAAAGTTCTTCTTTTCCTCTTATTATGTCTTTATTCATATCACTTTGATACCGTTGCTTCATGGTGTGAATTTATTTACACCAATCCTTGTGAAATTATTCACACAATGGTGGAGTGATCATTTTCTTTTCATTGTTTTTTAACTTCTCCATTTCCTCCCTTATGAGTCTACTTCCCGCTTCCATTGAAACCATAGCATCAATGAAGGGATAACCGACTTATGGGTTGATCCAAGGGAGTAGAAATGGGCTGGATTGGATGTTATTTATCACCCCATTAATGTATAATCGCTTCTTTAATTGAGGTTTTTATTTGATTATTTTTAAACTCCATCGTCCTTGATGAATTTAAGGCCACACACTTCAAATGCCAATACGAACCATTACCTTGAAGTGCTCAAAAATTTGATCCTTAAAGTGAATATTTGATTAGTATTAAAGGTTTTAGGCATTAAACCAGTAAGTGATGATGTTATTTTATCTTCATAAATGAACCCATCTCAAATATAAGAAATTGAAATCATTGAAAGGAAATAGGTCCAATCCACCCCAAGTGATAAACTAGGATCAACTCACACTTTTAAATTCAATTCACTTAAGTATCTTAGATTCCATTTAAAACAATATTAAATCAACCCAAGTTGGCCACTTCATAGCCAAAAACAATCCATAGAATGTACGTGTCTGTTGGTTACTTCTTAGGTCTCTGAGGATTCGATAACCCAAGATACACTACAAGGACTGTTCTACCTTCATCTCTTGGGTAAATTCGAGTGTGAATCAAATTTTGGCACCGTATCCGGGGACCTAAGTAAGTTTTCTTAGACACTACCATATTTTTTGTTCATCCCACTTCTCTATTCTCACCCCTCACTCCTATGGAATTCAATTTTGAACAAGTCCAAACATGGGAAACCTATCCCTACTTTGATCACCCAACCCCATGTGTGATGTACAATGACCAACCTAATTTCTACTTGTGGGATCATAAACAAACTAATGAACCAAAATGTATTTACTCCTATGATCCACAAAATATCCCAACATATAATGAGTTACAATCACCACAAGGCCAATAAAAACACCCACCTATGCAATTCCAACAACTTAATTATCCACCTGGAATAGACCATTTGTCTCAACCCATTATCCATCACGATCCACAACCATTACTTGAAAAACTATGTCTAAAAATGGATATAATGAATTTTGAGGTTTCATAATTGAGATTAGAACTACGAAACTTTGAGACAGTTATAGAACCCATTCCCACTCATGCTATCCCTTCCTCATCATTGATAGAAGACTCTTTTCTCCCACAAACCTCTCATGAATTTATTGAAGACTGTCCTTTGGATTTGGGATAGAAGAAGAAGATAAAAGAATTATTGAAGGGTCTTTAAATCAAGAGGAAATTGAATTTTTGGATTCAAAAGAGGAGAATTTGATATCATGGATTGAGGCTCCTAAGTATAACTCCATTAATGAATTTTCAAATACACCAACCATTGAACCATTGAGATAAATCACAAACATTGAGTCCATACCCATTCCTAAAATTGATGTTTCCAATTTTGTGATTGAATCTTCTTTTCAAAAGGAACCAATTCTATTGAACAATTTTGAAAATGAAATTGACTTTGATTCAATGTGCCAACTGATGTCCCAATTTCCTATCCAAACTGATCTCAAAGTTAGTATTCTTCCTTCCTCACTCCAGTATCCCTTAATAATGGATAACCATGACCTTTATGTTGTAATTAATTATTCTCTTGAAACTAATGATGTTGGAATTATCATTGATGTCTTAGGAAAGACTATAGAAGCAACTAGATTCACCATTTCAAAAATTCATTGGATTTACCCACTCATTTTAGAAAATAGGATTGGGAAGGAAACAAATTCTAAACATAGAATAAATCTCATCCTTGTAGAAATGGAGAAACATGTGGTCCATAAAATGTTAAAAGTTG
>CAUJRU010003319.1:0-28000 GCA_963277665.1 Viscum album | reverse complement strand
AACATTGTTTGCACAATTTTGGTTCAAAAAATATTTTTTCACGATCATGTTCTTATGTTGAAATAAATTATAACACCAATAAGATTTATATTTGAAATTTTTTGTTTCATATTAAAAATTATTGTGTCTAACTTTTCTAGTAAGGATCAGTTGAATGTTATCATAAGTGATAAATTAATTAGGTTACAAAACTAATTACCATAAGGGAAAAGCTAAATGAAAAAAAATAAGGAAACACATAAGATAAGGAACAAAATGTTTAAAACATGTGTCTCATTATATGGTGGAAATATAGACACCCATATAATCTATCCAAATAATTAATTATAAATTTTGGATCAAATTTAGGTAATCTTATCCCCTAATAGTAAATACATTTATACATTTACAAGAATTCCACTCCTCCATAACTATAAACGATCACTCACTCACATCAATTCTTTACACGTATCATGCTATTTAGGTAATCAAAAACCTGACCAAATAACTTACCAGATTCCATTCTCTCATCTTCTATGCCTTAATTTAGTTATAAAAACAATAATTGATGGCCTTTGGTACAAACTAAAAGGAGTTTCACAAAGAAGATGTAGTGTACCTCTAAAAGATTTTTTGTTTAATTTGTTTTTTCACCTCTGTAAATTATTAACATAACATACTAAAAGAACAAAATCAGTTCCATCCATTATAAAATATGTTTTTATGTTAATGTTACTTCCTATAACAATAGAGACATCCACAAAATTGGGTATGAAATCACCATTTATGTATACGGAGGACTATTGACTCCTGGAATGATGTCAATATTTTTCCCATTACCAACCCTCATGGATGGGTATGATGATGGATATAAAGTTTATATATTATATTTATAACATAATTATACCCATTTTTTCATTAACTAATATAAACTGATTTATGTTATTTTTCGTAAGGTATATGAAAATGTCCCTTGTATATACGGTAGACTACTGCCTTATGAAGTGATGTGATTCTTTTTTTACTAATGTTTTACATGGAAAGTAATAATGTTAATGTTACTAAATATATATGATATTAGTGAAATATTTCTAATATTAATGATATTATTATCATTCCTATAATATAATATATCATTTTATTTTATGGTTTTCATTCACTGTAAAGAAATATAATGTCATTCATGGATGTGCGGACTGCCGCCTCAACCTAGTGTTGTTATTTGTTTTTTTACTTCACTAGTCCAAAATAAATAAATATATATAAGTATATATGATTAAATAATAATGTATTAATGATATAATGATCATTATAGAAATAAAACATGTTACTTACCTTTTTTCCATAATGATAATTGAAAAATCGAAACGTTACTCATGTGTATATACGACAAACCATCCCCATTATCGTAAATATAGTTCATTTTTCATAACCATTCATAATTATTGGTTTTAAAATTATAATTAATGATTAAATATGATAATAATTTTTGGATTATTTTTCCTCAAATTTTCACATAATGGCCACTTTGACCATTATTAACCTACCAAAGTCATTTTTGACACATAAAAAAAATATGGTCAAAACATCTGACATGAAAATAATATATTATGTAATTTTATATAACATGAATATAAGTGAAGTAAAACTAATATTAAACATGAAAATTTTTTCTAAAGAAAAAAAATAAATAACATATATTTATTATTCAGAAAGTTAAATAACAAGTGTGACAAGTCAGACTCAAGGTAAGGGTTTTCTGTCTCACATTTATTAATATGATGTGTATTATGTTTTAACCACTTTTTATTTTTTTCATGATTTACATTTTAATGTCCTGAACCAGGTTCCACACACTGATGGCCTGATTTGGCCAGTCACATAACCTTAATTGGGCCTACTGTATGGCATAGGTTGAAACTAGTAGTGAGGGTCTACTAAAGATCCTGAGGAGGCTATACCCTTCTTATCTAAGTTTCAAAACAATATAAATAAATAAGAATAAAAAAACGGAATAACCAATAATAAACCCAAACCAGTATCACATGATAAAAACACTTTGAAATACAATGTACAAAACAGACAATTGATATTTCCTTTTAATTGCATGTCAAGTTTCAAAAAAATAACGCCACATATAAATCCCACGTGTGTCTCGAATCACATATGGTTCACTCATCCATGGTTTATCCCAAATTTTCAATCTAACATTGGGAATTTTCCCTTATACTATCCTGAAAACATGAATTTTATTCAGGTACTGATCAGGTATCCCTAGTATCATGTGAGTATAAGTTACCAGGGCACCACTAAAGATGTATAAAATAATATCTATTCAATAACAATGTATTCAGTTTTTATAGAATAAAATACACAAAATAAATTAAAAGGTTTACATATATTCTATTATTAGTTATTTAACTACAAAAATTCCTTGGTTCCTGAGGACACGTACTGTCACGACCCGCCCTCGGGGTCCGTGCCGTGACTACCCCAAGCCCGCCTTCCATAGGCCAGGGGCTGGCGACTAGCACCAAGGCGTAAATCCTGGTAAAAAGGGAAGGCATTGCCATTGTAAAGTAAACAAACACCACAGAGTAAGCAAGCGGAAAGTAACACTAAGCAAAAACAGAGAACAACTAAAAGTGCAGAAAGTAAAAAGGGGCCGGAAATACAAGCCCAAATGTAAAGTACAACTCGAAAGGAAAAACAGCAACTGAAAAGTAAAGCTGCTACGCCGAGCTGACCACTGGAAATCCCACCTGAAGGGTGGGTACAGATAGCTCCTCTGCTCCTCGGGTCCCGCCGTCTGCTCCGAGTATGTCCCGCACAGTGGTCTGCCTCTGGGTACCGCCTCGTCGTATAGTCCACCTCCAGGTACCGTCCAGTCCTCGAACACTCGGCCTCTGTCAGTACTGGTCGTCGTCTGCAACCAACACAACGAGGTGCGGGCATAGCCCGTGCAGGGGTGAGTATAACGATACTCAGTAGGGACCCCGAGACCCTCAAGGTCTCACTAAAACCAACAAGGATAACCACAAGAAGATCACAACAGATAAACTCTACTTAGATATATGCCCATACATATACCTAAGTTATCAAGTAACCCATCTCAGTCATGAGGAAACACAAGGATCATGAGATCAACGGATAACCACTACCCAGGTATATGCCCATACATATACCTAAGTTATCAAGTAACCCATCTCAATCATGAGGAAACACAAAGGTCAAAAGTCTCAGCTCAAACCAGGATTTTCATTATCGAAACCGTAACTGCTGAAGAGCTCCGTCTCTAGAGTGTACAGTGGTCCTGTCACGACTCCGAGGTCGCCGCTCACTAACCTAAGACTGCGGAAGTTCTCCTCCTGTCGAGTACTGCGGGTCTGCTGCCAACTACCAGGCGCTCCGTCCGCTGAGGGTCTGCTGCCAAATACCGGGCGCTACCCAGATAGCCTACTGAGGTACTCCTCCTGTCGAGTACCGCGGGTCTGCTGCCAACTACCAGGCGCTCCGTCCGCCGTGGGTCTGCCGCCAAATACCGGGCGCTCCGTCCACTGGGCTAGTCGACTCACTCCAAGTCGAGTCGGTCAAGCAGTCGTCAGGTCTCAGCCGGCTACACGGTCTCCGTACTCTGCACGCTCGTCTCCGGGAGGGTCCGCTCCACGAGCTACTGGTCGATACTCCAAGTATCACAAAGTCCCGCAAAGAAGTATCTCAAAAGTCTGTCTCGTCACAGGGGTCTCAACGCAACAGACGGCCCGTCGATCGGACGCCCGGTCTGTGAGTTATTAGCCTTTTCGTCCCAGGGGCCCGGTTGGTTTCGAGTGCGAACCAATCCCGGCCGTATCTCAACTGTACCCCGAAATCCCATAGGGTATACTCATAGGGACCGTTACTAAACGTAAACACCAACGCCACTGACGGTTCGTCAAACGGACGTCCTGTCTGAAAGATATCAGCTTTCCCGTTCCAGGGGCCCGGTTGGATTTCGGGTACAATCCAACCCGGCCATACTCCGACTGCATCCAAAACTCGGGCGGAGTATGCCAAAAGTTTCGTCTCATCAAGAGGAAGTCAACGAAACAGACGGCGCGTCAATCGGACGCCCGGTCTGTGAGTTATTGGCTTTTTCGTCTCCGGGGCCCGGTTGGTTTTTAAGGCAAAACCAACCCGACCGTACTCCACCTGCGTCCAAACCTCGGGCGGAGTATGCCAAAAGATCCGTCTCACTAAGAGGAACGCAACGCGACTGACGGCGCGTCAATCGGACGTTCGTGGCTCAAGATATGAGCGTTTCCGCTCCGAAGGCCCGGTTGGTTTCGTGAACGAACCAACCCGGCCGAACTCAGAGTAATCCGAAACCTTGAGTGCGATATACCGAAACGACCGTCTCGATCCAAGGATCGCGTTGCCGCAGACGGTTCGTCATTCGGAGGTCCGAGGCTCAAGTTATGAGCCAAAAACCAATTCTGGTTCGAAACGGGGGGGTCCGGGTCCGGGCCGACCCGGCCCGACCCCCCCCCCCCCCCCCGGGGCGGCACGGCGGCGGTGCGGCGGCGCGGGGTGCCGCGGCGGCTCGGGGTGCCGCGAGGAGCCGCACGCGGGTGGCACGCGGGGGCTAAGCCCCCGCTTCTTTGGAGCGGCGCGGCCTTGTGTCGCGCCTTTTTCAACAAACGGCCCCCACGTGGGGGCCGGTTTGATTTAAAGGAACCGGGGGGCTGCTGCCCCCCCTTTCATGGAACCGCCCCCCTCATTAAGAGGGGGGTTTTACATGCTGGCCGGGGGAATTTATTCCCCCGGTTTAAAGCCTTCCGGCCGGCCAGCTGGCCGGCCGGTTTTCTCCAACGGGACCGGAAATTCCGGTCCCCCCTTCGGCTTCCGACGCCGGCGGCCCGGCCGCCGGTCTTCTCTTCCGCCGCGGCCCGGAACCGGCCGCGGTCTCCTCGTCCCGCCGCGGCCCGGAACCGGCCGCGGTGTTCGTCGTCCGGCGCGGTGCGACGGCACCGCGCCCCTTTTTTCCATGCTTTGATATTCATTCAACGTGGCGCGACGGCGTCACGTTCTTGTTGTTTCTTCCAAGGTGTGCGCGCGACGTCATCGCGTAAGTTGAACGTACAATTATCCGCGTGGTGCGACGCCACCACGCCACCTTGCTTCCGCCCGCAAGATTAAACAACATGAACGATGGAGGGGGTTCGGTCGTGTTCATGTGGTCCGGCCCCCTCACGTTAAGCAATAACACATCTTAAAATTGATCAACATCCCCACGTTAGTTATACTATCCACGAGAAAGAATGAAATAATTAAAAAATAAATCAACAACCCCTACCTTGGTATAAGGTTCGAAGATTGTTCTACGTTCCGCGGAAGACGACGTCACGGAGGTCGGGCGACGCGGTCGTCGTTCGTCAAATTCAACGACGAAGAGGCACGTCCGAAGAGGCACGCCGTTGGCGAATCCTTGTACGCCGACGAAGGTTGTCCGAGGAAGGTGTGGTGTTCTCCCTCGTTGACACCGAAGACGAAGAAGAGCGGAGCGGCGTTCTTCGTCGGAACTTGAGCGTTCTACGTCAAGTCTTGAGGAAAGTCAAATAAAAAGGAAACAACGAACTCAAGAACCCCTACCTCGATAGTCGCACGTTGACGGAGTCGTGGAATATCGGTGTCGATTCCTTTGACGTCGGAGGAAGAGTCGTTGTCGATGGCGTTCGTCGCGGAAAATATGATGCGGAAGAAGAACGTCACGTCGCGGAAAGACCGTTTTCTTCGGCGAAGAAGTTATTCGTTGAAGAACGGCGTTCTTCGTGTTCTTCGTCAAGGTTGAAGAAGAAAGAAAAGCTCTCAACCACTCCAAGATGGCTAAGAGTTCTAACCCAACAAAATAAGACAAAGTCTTATTTTATTCACAAAAAGAATTTCAAAGGTTTGAAATTCAAAATGGCTAACTCCAAAATTAACTCACTTATTTAATATACATGAGTTGTATAATTAAATAGAAGTTAAGATTTCAAGCCATTAAGAGGGAGAGAGGGGAGTTGAAAAGGTGGGGGTTCGTGTGGGCCCCACCACACTTAATCCTCCCAAGGGAGGTTAAGTGGGTGTGGGTCCCACTTACAACCTCCTTTGATAGGTTTTAAGAAGTTATAATAAAATTTGTTCTACACAAATTTTATTTAACTCAACTAAAAACCTCAAAAATTAACTTTCAACCCGCAACAAACGCAACTCCCGAAAAGGTCTCTTTAAGCGAAAATCGGCGCTGCGAGTTCATCGGTGCCCTCGGATTTCAATTCCGAGCACCGTATCAAAAGTTAGAAATACCCGCTCGTTCGTTCACTGAACGTACCCGAGCCAAACTTCAGAAATTAATTCCGGGCACTCCGGGCCTCGGAATCAGGTGCCGTCTGAAACCGCGCTCTTGTAAAATTCTAAAGAAAATTAAGAAAAAAATTCCCTTGAATTTTACGGGTCTTTACATTACTCCCACCTCAGGGGTTTACGTCCCTGTAAAGATACATCAAAAACTAGGGAAACAAAAGAGGGTACTGAGCACGCATCTGAGCCTCCCGCTCCCATGTGCTCTTCTGGAGATTCCCGTTCCGCCATCTGTTGCGCACAAGAGGAATCGATCGCCCAAGTAGTACCCTCTCCTGTCGATCCTCTATCTCCACCGGGACCTCCGTAAAATCGCCCCATCGTCAACGTCAAGCTCCCCATGGTCAAAGATGTGCGTCGGGTCATGCACGTATCTCCTCAGCTGAGACACGTGGAAGTCGTCGTGCACCCGGTGTAACTGAGGTGGTAGAGCCAGGCGATAAGCCACCTCACCAACCCTGCTGAGGACCTGGAAGGGTCCGATGAAGCGCGGAGATAACTTGTCGCCTCAGCCAAATCTGTGAATACCACGTCGAGGTGAGACCCGCAAGAAGGCGTGGTCACCATCCTCGAACTCTAGTGGCCTCCACCTCCTGTCAGCGTATGACTTCTGCCGGCTATGTGTTGTCCTCATCCGCTCCTGGATGACATGGACCTCCTCCGACGTGGCCCGGACCATTTCTGGTCCCACAAGAGCTGCAAGATTTCTTCTTTGCCGATAAGAGAAACCTGGTCTCATCCCCTGGATGAACCACATTCTTTGCCTAAAACAGTCAATCCTAACATGGATTATACTAATCCATACCAAGGATGACGTCGTAAGGCCTCGACGCTACTACTAAGAGATCCAACCATTACTCTCGCCTCCAAGGGTTGAGTCACACTGTCGGCATCAGTGTGTGGTAACTGGTCTCCTCCAGTAGATGTCTCACAAGTGAGGGTCAAGTCAACAGTCAACTGGAACCTCTTAGTAACATCAAAAAAGAGGACAGGAATGAAAACATCACAAAGTATGCGTCTTTTATTATTGCAGCTCATAATACAAAGATGCTACACAAAAACAACATCAACATGGAACTAGAAGTACAAGAGACGTATCCACTAGTTCCGCTCCTGTCCACCTGCTTTACTGTTGCTCAAGCATTTGTCGCTGCCTCTACCTCGGTGGCTCCCCCCAAGCCTGCAGATCGAGGAGTCGGACAGTCACGTGCCAGGTGACCCTTTCCGCGGCATGAGTAACACAACCTGCTCCTTGCACGGCTAGCTCTGTTCCCACTCCGGGTGCCCTGCACCACCGGTCCTAAAACCCGAGATCGCCCAACTGCTGGTCTGGTCCTCCTGGACCTTTGCATCATCTGTCTACTGCCCACAGATGACTCGGCTTCTGATCGAAAAACACGCGGCAAAGGCAGAATCTCCTGTACACGCTCGGGGTGTAGAGATACTGGCACAAACTCCACCCTGAAGAAGGTCTCGAAGTCTTCCCATGCGAAGTCCATCTCATCGCAAAACTGAAACAAGTGGCTCCACCACCTACCTGCTGCTGCCTGAAGGAGGCTGGTAGCAAAGATCACCATGAAGTCTGCCGGCATCCTCACTAGCCTAAACACTCGTACCACTGCCTCCAGCCAGTCCTCTGCTGCCTGGGGATCCGTCTCCCCGCGAAACCTGGGCGGTCGCTGGCGCTGAAACTCATGTAGTGCGCTGAGGCGACGTGCATCGTCAGCGGCTGCTGCTGGAAGCATCGGGGGCTCGGCGGGTAGAGCTACCGCCGGTGCCACTGCTGACAAAGGGCCCTGCACCGAGGCCTCGTCGCTCAGTGGGCTGTCGTCACATTCGTTTCTTGGAACTCTAGCTGGCTGCCGTCGTGGGGCCATCCTGAAAGAAACAACGTAACACGATCAAACGATTATACCTGGTGAGCTGACCTGGATTGAGCTGTTTTAAGGGAAAAAACCTTTGAAAACACACACGCAATCAGTGTTTTTGTGCACAAAGTCGGAAATCAGTTGTCAGGGTCCTGGTGTATGGATACGTCGGCCGCCCGCACCAACACTGGACTCCCTGAACTAAAAACCACACTCGGTACTCCCAACACTATTGCTTCACAGAAAGAAACATCAGAGTTATAAGTTCTACGGTAGAACCGAACTCCTCTGATACCAATTTGTCACGACCCGCCCTCGGGGTCCGTGCCGTGACTACCCCAAGCCCGCCTTCCATAGGCCAGGGGCTGGCGACTAGCACCAAGGCGTAAATCCCGGTAAAAAGGGAAGGCATTGCCTTTGTAAAGTAAACAAACACCACAGAGTAAGCAAGCGGAAAGTAACACTAAGCAAAAACAGAGAACAACTAAAAGTGCAGAAAGTAAAAAGGGGCCGGAAATACAAGCCCAACTGTAAAGTACAACTCGAAAGGAAAAACAGAAACTGAAAAGTAAAGCTGCTACGCCGAGCTAACCACTGGAAATCCCACCTGAAGGGTGGGTACAGATAGCTCCTCTGCTCCTCGGGTCCCGCCGTCTGCTCCGAGTATGTCCCGCCCAGTGGTCTGCCTCTGGGTACCGCCTCGTCGTATAGTCCACCTCCAGGTACCCTCCAGTCCTCGAACACTCGGCCTCTGTCAGTACTGGTCGTCGTCTGCAACCAACACAACGAGGTGCGGGCATAGCCCGTGCAGGGGTGAGTATAACGATACTCAGTAGGGACCCCGAGACCGTCAAGGTCTCACTAAAACCAACAAGGATAACCACAAGAAGATCACAACAGATAAACTCTACTTAGATATATGCCCATACATATACCTAAGTTATCAAGTAACCCATCTCAGTCATGAGGAAACACAAGGATCATGAGATCAACGGATAACCACTACCCAGGTATATGCCCATACATATACCTAAGTTATCAAGTAACCCATCTCAATCATGAGGAAACACAAAGGTCAAAAGTCTCAGCTCAAACCAGGATTTTCATTATCGAAACCGTAACTGCTGAAGAGCTCCGTCTCTAGAGTGTACAGTGGTCCTGTCACGACTCCGAGGCCGCCGCTCACTAACCTAAGAGTGCGGAAGTTCTCCTCCTGTCGAGTACTGCGGGTCTGCTGCCAACTACCAGGCGCTCCGTCCGCTGAGGGTCTGCTGCCAAATACCGGGCGCTACCCAGATAGCCTACTTAGGTACTCCTCCTGTCGAGTACCGCGGGTCTGCTGCCAACTACCAGGCGCTCCGTCCGCCGTGGGTCTGCCGCCAAATACTGGGTGCTCCGTCCACTGGGCTAGTCGACTCACTCCAAGTCGAGTCGGTCAAGCAGTCGTCAGGTCTCAGCCGGCTACACGGTCTCCGTACTCTGCACGCTCGTCTCTGGGAGGGTCCGCTCCACGAGCTACTGGTCGATACTCCAAGTATCACAAAGTCCCGCAAAGAAGTATCTCAAAAGTCCGTCTCGTCACAGGGGTCTCAACGCAACAGACGGCGCGTCGATCGGACGCCCGGTCTGTGAGTTATTAGCCTTTTCGTCCCAGGGGCCCGGTTGGTTTCGAGTGCGAACCAATCCCGGCCGTATCTCAACTGTACCCCGAACTCCCATAGGGTATACTCATAGGGACTGTTACTAAACGTAAACACCAACGCCACTGACGGTTCGTCAAACGGACGTCCTGTCTGAAAGATATCAGCTTTCCCGTTCCAGGGGCCCGGTTGGATTTCGGGTACAATCCAACCCGGCCATACTCCGACTGCACCCAAAACTCGGGCGGAGTATGCCAAAAGTTCCGTCTCATCAAGAGGAAGTCAACGAAACAGACGGCGCGTCAATCGGATGCCCGGTCTGTGAGTTATTGGCTTTTTCGTCTCCGGGGCCCGGTTGGTTTTTAAGGCAAAACCAACCCGACCGTACTCCACCTGCGTCCAAACCTCGGGCCGAGTATGCCAAAAGATCCGTCTCACTAAGAGGAACGCAACGCGACTGACGGCGCGTCAATCGGACGTTCGTGGCTCAAGATATGAGCGTTTCCGCTCCGAAGGCCCGGTTGGTTTCGTGAACGAACCAACCCGGCCGAACTCAGAGTAATCCGAAACCTTGAGTGCGATATACCGAAACGACCGTCTCGATCCAAGGATCGCGTTGCCGCAGACGGTTCGTCATTCGGAGGTCCGAGACTCAAGTTATGAGACAAAAACCAATTCTGGTTCGAAACGGGGGGGTCCGGGTCCGGGCCGACCCGGCCCGACCCCCCCCCCCCCCCCCCCCGGGGCGGCGCGGCGGCGGCGGCGCGGCGGCGCGGGGTGCCGCGGCGGCGCGGGGTGCCGCGGCGGCGCGGGGGGCCGCGAGGAGCCGCACGCGGGTGGCACGCGGGGGCTAAGCCCCCGCTTCTTTGGAGCGGCGCGGCCTTGTGCCGCACCTTTTTCAACAAACGGCCCCCACATGGGGGCCGGTTTGATTTAAAGGAACCGGGGGGCTGCTGCCCCCCCATTCATGGAACTGCCCCCCTCATTAAGAGGGGGGTTTTACATGCTGGCCGGGGGAATTTATTCCCCCGGTTTAAAGCCTTCCGGCCGGCCAGCTGGCCGACCGGTTTTCTCCAACGGGACCGGAAATTCCGGTCCCCCCTTCGGCTTCCGACGCCGGCGGCCCGGCCGCCGGTCTTCTCTTCCGCCGCGGCCCGGAACCGGCCGCGGTCTCCTCGTCCCGCCGCGGCCCGAAACCGGCCGCGGTGTTCGTCGTCCGGCGCGGTGCGACGGCACCGCGCCCCTTTTTGCCGTGCTTTGATATTCATTCAACGTGGCGTGACGGCGTCGCGTTCTTGTTGTTTCTTCCAAGGTGCGCGCGCGACGGCATCGCGTAAGTTGAACGTACAATTATCCGCGTGGTGCGACGGCACCACGCCACCTTGCTTCTGCCCGCAAGATTAAACAACATGAACGATGGAGGGGGTTCGGCCGTGTTCATGCGGTCCGGCCCCCTCACGTTAAGCAATAACGCATCTTAAAATTGATCAACATCCCCACGTTAGTTATACGATCCACGAGCAAGAATGAAATAATTAAAAAATAAATCAACAACCCCTACCTTGGTATAAGGTTCGAAGATTGTTCTACGTTCCGCGGAAGACGACGTCGCGGAGGTCGGGCGACGCGGTCGTCGTTCGTCAAATTCAACGACGAAGAGGCACGTCCGAAGAGGCACGCCGTTGGCGAATCCTTGTACGCCGATGAAGGTTGTCTGAGGAAGGTGCGGTGTTCTCCCTCGTTGACACCGAAGACGAAGAAGAGCGGAGCGGCGTTCTTCGTCGGAACTTGAGCGTTCTACGTCAAGTCTTGAGGAAAGTCAAATAAAAAGGAAACAACGAACTCAAGAACCCCTACCTCGATAGTCGCACGTTGACGGAGTCGTGGAATATCGGTGTCGATTCCTTTGACGTCGGAGGAAGAGTCGTTGTCGATGGCGTTCGTCGCGGAAAAGATGATGCGGAAGAAGAACGTCACGTCGCGGATATGGCGTCGCGGAAAGACCGTGTTCTTCGGCGAAGAAGTTCTTCATTGAAGAACGGCGTTCTTCGTGTTCTTCGTCAAGGTTGAAGAAAAAAGAAAAGGTCTCAACCACTTCAAGATGGCTAAGAGTTCTAACCCAACAAAATAAGACAAAGTCTTATTTTATTCACAAAAAGAATTTCAAAGGTTTGAAATTCAAAATGGCTAACTCCAAAATTAACTCACTTATTTAATATACATGAGTTGTATAATTAAATAGAAGTTAAGATATCAAGCCATTAAGAGGGAGAGAGGGGAGTTGAAAAGGTGGGGGTTCGTGTGGGCCCCACCACACTTAATCCTCCCAAGGGAGGTTAAGTGGGTGTGGGTCCCACTTCCAACCTCCTTTGATAGGTTTTAATAAGTTATAATAAAATTTGTTCTACACAAATTTTATTTAACTCAACTAAAAACCTCAAAAATTAACTTTCAACCCGCAACAAACGCAACTCCCGAAAAGGTCTCTTTAAGCGAAAATCGGCGCTGTGAGTTCATCGGTGCCCTCAGATTTCAATTCCGAGCACCGTATCAAAAGTTAGAAATACCCGCTTGTTCGTTCACTGAACGTACCCGAGCCAAACTTCAGAAATTAATTCCGGGCACTCCGGGCCTCGGAATCAGGTGCCGTCTGAAACCGCGCTCTTGTAAAATTCTAAAGAAAATTAAGAAAAAAATTCCCTTGAATTTTACGGGTCTTTACACGTACACTATAAATACCTCCTTTTTCTGGTGCTAGATTATATGCTACAAAACAAACTCAATTTACATTTCATTATAACACAATGGATTTGAAAATCCAATTCCTTATATTTTACATAATTGTCAATTAGAACTATAGTCCAATGTCAATCTAAAAGGCATAGAATATCTTGCCTAATACCCTATGTTTATTTGGAACCTCTGTCACTATCCCACACCACAATATCACATATGAGGTTTTGGATCTGCAGTCCCTATCCCATAGTCCTTATCTCATATGGGTATTTGGATCCTTAGTCCATTCCCAAACCTCAATTTCACAAATGTGTATTTAGAGACTCTGTTCCTTCCACAAACTCATTTTTCAAATATGTGTGTTTGCAGCCACAGACTGTGTCCCATAGTCCAATACCAATCAATCACACATATATATAAAAAAATATCACAACAATCATGGTTAATTATCAAACCCCTCTTACCACATGTCACATAATGGTATACCACTATAAATTATCACCAAAAGACCGTGTTTAATTAAATTAATCACATAAAACCAAATGAAAAATTAATTATTAAACGATTTATCAACATTTCATCACATATCCCATTAATCCATTAGGATTAATCCAACCATGTCATAATTTCTATTTTCAATTAACTCATAAAAAAATTAATTGTACAATGAAAAAAATCCATTAATTTATCAAATCAATAATCAGTTAATCAATCGATTCAACAATCACAACGTGACATCAATTATTTTTCTTCTTAATTAATCCAATTACCCCAATTCCAAAATCACAATTACAAAAATTCTATTTTACCTCATTCAACTCCTTTCGTAATCACTTTTAAAATAAATTAATCAATTACGTGATTCATAAATTCACCAATAAATTAATTTATTCAATTTAATATTCAATTTCCAAACATTAAAATTGAAATTTTACAAAACATACATAAAATTGGAATACAAGACAATTGTAATTGAATTTTTTCCACCTACCTCAATATCATTGATGAATTATTTCTAAAAGAAATCCTTAATTGAATTGGAACAACCATGATCATGACAAAGAATGAGATCTTGATCCAAAACCAAGATTCAAGATCAAATAACTAAAGATCTATAAAACATGGATCTTCAATCATCACCAATGGATGGAAACCATAACGTTTAATGCTGGAAGATAGATGGAAGATTGAGAAATGTATTTGAGATGAAACAACTTACCCAGAAATGTGTAGATATGTTAATTTATCCTTCAATTCATCGATAATCGTGATCGAGAGCTCTAAGAATTCATCTAGAATCCTCCAAAATGAGAGGAATTAGTTACGGTTTAGTGAAGTCAACTATGGGATATGTTTGGGGGGTTATAAAATTTTTAATCTTTTTTAGGAATAATTATACCAACATGCATAATTTCAAGGGTATGGTCACACAATTTGACAAATAGTGCACGTAATCAGTGAACCTCTTCTATGTGGGAGAATAATTAATCCTAAAATAGAATATGGTTCGACATAATATGCACTAATAGTGAAAAACCCCTTTATATGTGGTTTCTCTATTCGCTGGGGTTGGGCACACTGTTTGGGATAACAATGTGGCAACTTTGTACTTCCCAAAATCCTTATATAAAAATAAAAATCTTACCCAAATACACTCATGATAAAACCCATTAAAATATACATAAAACAAGGGATAAATAAAACCTATAAATGAGGTCGAGACATCCCTATAAAATGTTAACATTTTACAATCTCCCCACCTTATAATATCTCATACCCATATTTTACTCCCAAGTACATCAAGATTCTATATCAAAAAGATTTGTCTACTAATCCCACATATCTACTTCTCTCTTAAAACATTCCTCTTGAACACATCCATGTTTCACAAATATAAAAACCAATGACACAGTATTAACCCACAAATTCCCACTTCAATATAACAAATGTATCGGATTATCCTCAAAGGATTCATTAGTCTCAACAGCATCGAAATCATCTACATGAGATGGGGTTGGGTGATATGTCACGACCCGTCCTCTAGGCCCGTATCGTGACTACCCCAAACCCCCCTTCCATAGGCCAGGGGATGGTGACTAGCACCAAAGGCGTAATCCCTATACTAGGAAGGCATAGCATTTCTAGAAGTAAACAAACACAACAGAGTATGAAACTGAAGTAAGCACAAGTAAAACTGTATACAAAAGTACATGCTGAAAAGAATGGGGCCGGAAATACAAGCTCAACAGTGAGTACAGTACAACTGAAAGACTAGTACAACAGCAATAAAGTAAAGCAGCAACCACTGAGTTGTCCTTCGGGAATCCCACCTAATGGGTGGGTATAAATGGTCTCCTCGGCACCTAGGGTTCGTCCGTCCGCTCCGTGTACATCTCTCCAAGTGGTCCACCTCCGGGTACCATCCAGATCCACAAGCCTCTGCCTCGATCCGTGATGTCCATCGTCTGCATCCAACACAATGTAGTGCGAGCATAGCCAATGTAGGGGTGAGTATACAATACTCAGTAGGGACCCCGCGACCCCCGAAGGTCTCCCAGAATCCACGAAGGAGAAACCACAGAAGATATATACAATCATGAAGTATCAACCAACTCTACTTAGGTATATGCCCATACATATACCTAAGCTATCAATCACATTTTGGCTCCAACTCTCGCACCTAAGAACAACCCAGTCCACATAAGAAATAAGTCAATCACACTGATGGAAATGATTAAAATTCAAAACTCATCTCACACAGGTATACATCTTTCGTAAAGTGATAAAGATGATAAGACATAGTCACTGACTCATCTAAGCTGTCGGACCCACGTAGGATAATAGACCATATAAGATGTCAGACCCACGTAGGATACTAAACCAGCTACTCTGTTGGACCCACGTAGGATACTAGAGTAGAAGTCAAACTGTCGGACCCATGTTGGATACAAGAATAGTAGTCATCGTCGTCAAAGACAGGGAGGATTCCAATACGGTATTCGTCGTTGCTGAACCCATGGAGGATTCTAGTATGATAGATGTCGCAGTCATATCCAGATTTAGGGTTCCCACAGACAGCACACTCGATTCCGAGAGGGTCCGCTCCTCGAGAAAAGAGGTTGATAAATCAACTATCAAGAAGTTCAAGGTTGATGTATCCCGGAGTTCTGTCTCGTCAAAAGGAACCCAACGCGACATACAACGTTTCAATCGGATGCCCGGTCTGAGAGATAATGGCTTTTCCATTCCAGGGGCCTAGTTAGAAATATGCTCATTTGAAAACCCTTAAGTTTTCTAAAGGTGTCAAAAACTCACATAGAGTATTGCAAAAGGACCGCTTCATCATAAGTTTCCCAGTGCAGCAGACGACGTGTCGATCGAACGCACGGTCGCAAAGTTATTCACATTTATGTGAAACAGGCCTGAAATTTCATGCATAGTGGTATAGTGGGTCAGGTCAACCTGGTTTTGGTGGGTCTGACCTGGAAGAGGGTCGGACTGGCCCGGTTAAGCATGTGTCCCGGCCCGGCGTGGTGCGGCATGGCCCGGCTGGCCACGGCTTGGCCCGGCCGGCCGCGCAGCTCGACCCGCATTACCGAGAGCTGTGGGGGGGGGGTCTCCTGAAACGGCGGCGGCACCCTCTTATCCGGTCTTCCGAAGCCGGCTGGTCTTCGTGGAATGAGCGGCCCGCACGGGCGGGCCGCGGTCCTTCAGCGCAGCACCTGCGGGTGTCATGGCTCCCACTTCCCAGGCTGACTGAGGAGCCGTCTGGTTCACCGCTGAAGCGACCCACAGAGCGCGGGCCGTGGTTCTCTGTAGCGTGGAACCCCTTGTGGCGTCATGGTCTCCCTTCAGCCCAGTCGGCTTTAGCCGACCAGTTCTTCTTCGGCTGAGTAGCCCACGGTTGTGGGCCACGGTTCTTCCGCATGCGACCTATGTGTGGCTGCCGCCTTCGTTCGTTGCTGCCTCTTCCAACACGCCTCCTTCACGAATAAAAACATTGGAAACATTGGAGGGTCGTCAGGCAGTGTTCATTCGGCCCACGCCCTCTGCATTAAGCGGTATCAATTGAACGAAGTTATTCCATATAATTCAACGCAAATGAGATAATTTATCTCTTTTAAATTATATGAAACCCCTATCTTAAAAAAAGGTTCACAGTAGTTGGGCGTCACGGAAAACAGCATCACGAAAAGACGACATGAACTCGTTGACGTCGGGGATGAAGGAGACGAGGAAGGTGCGTCGTCAGAATTTCATGCGGGTGGATCCTCCCCCTTTGGTTTGGTGGAATATTGAAGTATATGATCGTCATTTTTCGATGGTTCTTCATCGAAAGAAGAACCCTATTATTTTATTTCTCAAGAGTTCTCCCAAAAAATATTTTCCAACAAAAATAATAATAAGGCCCTCCCATAATATAACATTACCATGTATTTTCAAATAAATTAAAAATGTAAATTGAATTTATTATGGCACTAGAGTGGGCAAAAATAAAGGATGGGAGATGGAGAGGCTCCACATTTAAGTGGATTTCCAAAGGTTTAATGTGAGTTGTCAAAAATTAAATAATGGGGAGTGTTAATGGGTAGTTAAAGGAAAATGAAAGGATTAGGGATCGTGTGGGTCCCAACACACTAAATCCTCTCATGGAAGGTTATGCTGGTGTGGTCCCCACTTCTAACTCCCCTTGAGAGGAAGTAACCACCATCCATAAATCAAATTGTGTACAACAAATTTTATTTATTATATTCTAAATCCCCAAAAATTAATTTTCATCCCGCATAAAATGCAACTGCGGTAGAGGTCCCATTTAGAGAATACTGGCGCTGCGAGTTCATCAGTGAACTCGGATTTTGATTTCGAGTACTGGTTCAAAAGATAGAAAAACCCACACATACGTTTACTGAATGTACCCGAATGAGACTTCAGAAATTTATTCCGGGCACACCGGGCCTCTGAATCAAGTGCCGTCAGAAACCGTAGACTCATAAAAATTAGAAGTATTTAAGAAAATAAAATCCCCTTGAAATTTTAGGGTCTTTAAATTACCCCCACTTTAGGGATTTTATGTCCCTGTAAAGATACAATACACACTAGGGAAACAAATGGGGGTACTGAACTCGCATCTGAGCCTCCTGCTCCAAATTGCTCTCCTAGAGGTTCCCGTGCTGGCAGTGAATGCGCACTAGAGGAATCATCCATCCACATCGGACCCTCTCCTGTTGATCCTCAATTTCCTTCGGAACCTTTGATAATGTCTCCCCGTCATTGATTTCCAGCTCCCCGTGGTTGATTATGTGGGTTGGGTCATGCACGTATGTCCTCAGCTGAGATACGTGGAAGACCTCATGCACCCGGTGTAACTGAGGTGGAAGGGCTTGGCGGTAAGGCACATCTCCCACTCTACTGAGAACCTGGAAAGGTACGATGAAGCACGAAGATTAATTTTCGCCCCAGACAAATCTCTGTAGATCTCGTTGAGGTGAGACCCGTAGGAAAACATGGTCACCATCCTCGAACTCTAGTGGTCTCTATCTCCTATCAGCATAGGACTTATATCTTCCCTATGTAGTCTTCATCCGCATTGGGATGATCTGCAGCTTCTCTGTCATAGCCTGCACCATCTCTTTTCCTTCAAGTACAGAATCCATTGGGTCAATCCAACACAGAGGTGATCTACAAGGTCAGTTGTACAGAGCCTCATAAGGTCCCATCCTTATGGTGGAGTGATTGCTGTTGTTGTATGAAAACTCCACCAAGGGTAGGTGATCCTCCTAGCTATGACCAAAGTCAAGGACACAAGCACGGAGCATGTCCTCAAGAGTCTAAATAGGCTTCTCAGTCTAGTCATCCATATGAGGATTGAAGGCGGTGCTCAGACATAGCTGCGTCCCAAAATCCTCTTGTAACCCCTTCCATAGCCAGGAAGTGAAATGATCATCTCGATCAGAAACTATAGACGATGGCACACCATGAATCCATACAAACTTCTAAACATAGAGGATCCCAAGCTCTCTACTGATCCATGCTCTCTGATCAGTAAGAAGTGGGCCAACTTGGTGAGTCGGTCTATGATCACCCAGATAGAGTCATGTCCTATGGATGTATGTGGAAGCCCCATCATGAAATCCATGGATATCCCATCCCACTTCCACTCTGGGACCTATAAGGGCTGTACCAAGCATTCTGGTACCGGGTGCTCCACCTTCACTTAAAGACAAGTGAGGCATCGTCAAACAAACTCTGCTACAACCTTCTTCATACCTGACCACTAGTGTTGTCGTCTGAGGTCCTGGTACATCTTTTCCACTGCTGGATGTACCGCTAGAGGGGAAGTGTGAACCTCCCTCAGCACTTCCTCCTGCAGTGCAACTGGTACCATAGTACGTCCCCTTAAAGGATGACGTGCTCCCCTCCTTCAATAAATCCATCATGTTCCGGCCCTATGGATATCTAAGCACGTCGCGTCTCACTATCAACGTCCCCATGATGTTCCTCTCTAACTCGATGAAGGAGTGGAGGAGTAACAGTGAGTGACTGTAGAAAGGCTGCTCCATCTCTATCCACAAAGGATATCTGTAACGCAGCTAGCTACTTTGTCGCCTCTCCTAGTAGTTGAATGCCCAATCTCCTGTTGAGAGCATCAGCTACAACATTCCCCTTCACAGGAGTATAGAATATCTCAAAGTCATAGTCCTCGAGGAACTCGGGCCATCGCTGCTGTCTCAGGTTCAGGTCCTTCTGCGAGAAGATATACTTGAGAATCTGGTGGTCAGAGTAGATTGTAAAGTGTTCTCCCATCAGAATGTGTTACCACATCTTCAAGGAGAAAACCACTAATGCTAACTCCAGGTCATGGGTAGGGTAGTTCTTCTTGTGCTGTCTCAATTTCCATGAACCATAAGCAATCATCGCTCGCTCCTTCATAAGGACACACACGAGTCCGGTCCCTGATGTGTCGCAGTACACTACGTACCCAACTCCCTTGTTCGGTAGCCTCATGATGGACGCACTGGTCAAACTCTGCCTCAGCTCCTAAAAGCTCTGGTGACGTCTATCTGACCACATGAAGGGTTTCCCCTTCTTCATCAAGGCCGAAAGCGATTATAAAACTCTCATTAATTCTAGACCAAATCTCCAATAGTACCCAGCCAGACCAATGAAACTCCGCACCTCTGTCACGCTCCTAGGTGGTTCCTAAGCAAGTATTGCCTCGATCTTCACTGGATCCAATGCAACTACGGCCTCCAAGATGAAGTGTCCCAGAAAGTGAACCTCTTGAATCCAGAACTGGCACTTTGTGACCATACATTAATGCTGGTTCTCTCGGAGTGTATCCAGTACAACCCGCAAGTGGTAAGCGTTCTCCTCCTCAGTAGTCAAGTAAATCAGTATATCGTCGATGAAGACTATGAAAAATGATCTAGGTAAGGCTGGAGGATCCAGTTCATAAGACCCATGAACACTGCTGGTGCGTTGGTTATTCCGAAAGGCATAACCAGGAACACGTAGTAGCCATACCGACACTTGAAGGTCGTCTTTTGCACATCCTTGTCTCAAACTCTGAGCTGATGATATCCTGAGCTGAGGTTTATCTTTGAGAACCAACATGCTCCCTTGATCAGATCAAAGAGGTCGTCAACCCTCAAGAATGGGTAATTGTTCTTCACGGTCACCTGATTCAGGCGACGGTAGTCGATACATAGTCGCAAGCTCCCATCCGCCTTCTTGGCGAAAAAAACTAGAGAAGCCCATGGTGAAACACGGGGTCAGATAAATCCCTTTCCCTACAAGTCATCTAGTTGTACCCGCAGCTCACGAAGCTCGGTGGTTGCCAACCGATATTCTGGAGTAGATATCGTTGTTGTCCCGGGGTACATGTCTATATAGAAGTATACCTCTCTACGAGGAGGTAGTCCTGGAAAATCATCAGGAAAAACATACGCATAATGATCCACCACAATAAGAATACTCGGACTCCACACATCAACCCTCTAAGGATAATACTAGCCAACTGATGTGTGATCGGATTCCATCTCCTCTTCATAAGTCCATCCTGTGCTGCAAAGGCTCCCTTATCATCGGTGAAGGTGAACCTAGTCCCATCTGTGCGGACACACCGCAACTTGAACCTAATATAGTCGATCTGAGCATGAACTGTAGATAACCAGTCCATACCCAATATGACGTCGCAAGGCCTCGACGTCACTACAAGAAGATCCCAGCCGAAGCTCTCCCCTCCTAGAGTAATCTCACACTACGAGAACGAGTGTGCAATCATTGATTCTTCTCCCGTAGGAGTCTCTAGCCGTAAGGATCGAGCCAACAGCTCCGTCAGAATCTCTTGGCTCCGAACAAGGGCATCGACAATAAAATAATGACTCGCACCTGTGTCTATAGAAACTGTAGAAAGGGTGGAGTAGACCTAGATAGTACCTAGAATCATCTCAGGTGCACCGTGGTCATAGGTCACGACTGCCTGGAGTTGAGCCTGCCTTTGTCCACCAGCTTCCTATGGTCGGGGTGGACCTCCTGGTGGTGGTGGTGGTAGAGCCTTGAAACATCATCTACCACCCGATGCTCGGCCTGCTCCTCTACCTCGTCTACCTCCTCCCGGTGGACCACCATGGTCAAACCTCTACCTCTACCTGGGAGGTCACTCTATTTTCTGATGCTCATCTGCACGGAGGGTCGGGTAGTCTCGAGCCATGTTACCATGCCCACCGCATGCATAACACTGTCTGCTCCTCGTATAGAGGTCTCTGTTCTGTGTGCCACGCACAACTGAACCAGAATCATGAGGTCGCCCATCTGATGGCCTGGTCTCCTTGGACCCCTGCATCAACTATCTACTACCAGCTTCAGAAGACTCCACCACGTGTTGACCAGCGGTGGGTCTCGTTGCTGGTGTCGGCTCAGCGAGAAACCTCTCCACAATAAGGGCTCACTCCAGCACTCCCGCCTGCGTCGGATTGCTGAGAGAGATCATCAAAGCCCTGATCTCATGTCTAAGTCCCTACTCAAAGGTCCAAGCCTTGAAGAATGGGTCTTGTACCATGTTTGTGGAGTAGTGTTAGAAGTCGGTAAACCTCATTGAGTACTGAGCTACTGTCTTGCTGCCCTGCCACAGATGAAGTAACTCCTGAATCTGCACCGCACGAAGGGTGGCTGAAACAAACTCCGGGAGGAAGAGACTCTCAAAATATGTCCATAGTAAATATTCCTCACAATTCGCCTATAGCATCATGCTCCACCATCTACATGCTTCTGCATGAAGGAGACTCGCATCAAGGTTCACCATAAGGTCGGCTGGTTTTCCAACTAATCTGAAAACTCAGACGACAGCCACCAGCCAATCCCCAATTGCCTGAGGGTCCGTCTCTCTATGCAACCTGGGTGAACTCTGTCACTAGACCTCGTTCAATGCACTCAGGAAGCATGCACTCTCTGCCATTGGGGCTGGTGTTATCGGTGGATCAGCAGGTAGTGGTACTGCTGGTGCCTCCGCTGAGATGGGGCCCAACACCGAGGCCTCGTTGCTCGGTGGGCTACGATCTCATATGTAACATGGAACCCTAGCTGGATTAGTTCATGGGGTCATCCTGAAAAGAAACAGCTGTTCCATAGAAAAACAGTATACCTTGTGATCTTACACAAAGTAATCACAACGAAATTTTTTTAAAGGAAACACACATGCAATTAGTGTTTTTGTGCACTGAGTCAGAAATCAGAGGTCAGGGTCCTAATGTATGGATACTTCGGCCGGCACACCAACACTGGACTCCTTGTACTGAAAACCACACTCAATACTCTTAACACTATTGCTTCACAGTAAGATAGATCAGAGTCGTATGTTCTGCAGTAGAACCGACTCCTCTGATACCAATTTGTCACGAACCATCCTTGGGGCCCATGCCGTGACTACCCCAAGCCCGCATTCCATAGGCCAGGGGCTATCGACTAGTACCAAAGGCATAAATCCCTATACTGGAAGGAATTTCCTTTATAGATGTAAAAAAACACAACAGAGTATGCAACAAAAGTAAGAGAAAGTAATATTGTATACAAAAGTAAGTGCTGAAAAGAAAGGGGTTGGAAATACAATCCCAATAGTGAGTACAGTACAACTGAAAGACTAGTACAATAGCAGTCAAGTAAAGCAGAAAACCCCGAGTCTTCCTTCGGGAATCCCACCAGAAGTGTGGGTACGGATGGTCTCCTCAGCACCTTGAGTCCGTCTATCTGCTCCATGTACCTCTCTCCACGTGGTCCACCTTCGGGTACTGTCCAGCTCCACAAGCCTCCACCTAGATCAGTGTTGGCCATCGTCTGCATCCAACACAACGTAGTGCGGGCATATACCGTGCATGGGTGAGCATACGATGCTCAGTAGGGACGCTGAGACCACCGAAGGACTCCCAGAATCCATGAAGGATAAACAACAGAAGATAGATACAATCATGAAGTATCAACCATGTTTACTTAGGTATATTCCCATAAATATACCTAAGTTATCAATCACAGTTCATATCCAACTCTCGAGCCCAAACACAACCCAATCAACACAGAAAAGAATTCAATCACACTGATGGTAATGATTGAAAGTCAAGACTTAGTTCACACAGGTATATATATTTCGTAAAGTGATAAAGATGATCAGATGTAGTCCCTGATTCATCTAAGCTATCGGACACACGTAGAATATTAGACCAGCTAAGCTTTCAGACCCACGTAGGATACTAGACCAGCTACTCTGTCAGACCCATGTAGGTTACTAGAACAGAAGTGAAATTGTTGGACGCACGTAAGCTACAAGAACAGTAGTCATCGTCATAGAACCCACAGAGGATTCCAGTACAGTAGTCGTCTTCGCCGAACCCACAGAGGATTCCAGTACGGTAGACGTCGTTGTCGCAGCCTGCTCTAGGGTTCCCGCACACAACACGGTCGATTCCAGGAGGGTCCGCTCCTCGAGCAAAGGGGTCGATACATCAACTATCACGATGTTTAGAGTTTATGTATTCTGAATTTACGTCTCGTCAAAAGGAACCCAACACGACATATGGCGCGTCAATCGGATGCCCAATCTGAGAGATATTGGCTTTTTTGTTCCAGGGGCCCAGTTGAAAATATGCTAATTCTATAACCCGTCTGTTTTCCAAATTTGTCCAAAAATGACTTAGAGTATCACAAAAGGACCGCTTCATCTTGAGAGTCCCAATGCTGCAAACGACGCGTCGATCAAATGCACGGTCGTGAAGTTATTTCCATTTAAGTGAAACGGGCCCGACCCGTCTTGCCTAGTGGGCTGGTGGGTAGGGTAAACCCGTTTTTTGCGGGTCTGACCCAGTAGAAGGTCAGACAGGCCCAGTGAAGTGCACGGCCTAGCCCAACGGGGAGCGGCCCTGCCAGGCCTACCGCGGCTCGGCCAGGCAGGCCGCGCTCCACGAGGAGGGGCACAACCCCCCTGGTCTCTCGAACCGGCGGCATCGTGTGGCGCCGCCCGCTTGTCAGGCCGGTCGAAGCCAGCCGATCTTCCTGGCATGAGAGGCCCCCACGGGCAGGCTGCAATCCTTCGGTGCAGCACCTATGGGTGCCACGACTCCTTCATCCCGGCCTATTGACGAACTAGCCTGTTCGCCACCGAAGCGGCCCGCTGAGCCCGTGCCGCGGTTCTCCGCAGCACGGCGCCCCTTGTGGTGTCGCGGTCTCCCTTCGGCCCGACCGGTTTTAGCCAGCCAGTTCTTCTTCGACCGAGCGGCCCGGGGGGTATTAGTTCGATTTCATGTGGGTCCCACCACACTAAATCCTCTAATGGGAGTTTATATGGGTGTGGTCCCCACTTCTAACTCCCCTTGGGTGGAAATAACCACCATCCATAAATAAAATTGTGTACTTCAAATTTTATTTATTTTATTCTAAATCCCAAAAAATTAAATTTCAACTCTAAAAAATGCAACTGTGGTAAAGGTTGATGATTCACGCTCAAATTTACCCATGAGATGAAGGTAGAACGGTCCTTGTGGTCTAGTTTGGGTTATCGAATCCTCAGAGACCTAAGAAGTAACCAATAGACACGTACATTCCATAGATTGTTTTTGGCTATGAAGTGGACAAAATGGGTTGATTTAATATGGTTTTAAATGAACTCTAAGTACTAAAGTGAATTCAATTTAAAATAGTGAGTTGATCCTAGGTTATCACTTGGGGTGGATTGGACGTATTTCCTTTCAATGATTTCAATTTCTAATATTTGAAATGGGTTCATTTAAGAAGATAAAACAACATTATCACTTACCAGTTTAATGCCTACACCCTTTAAAACTAATCACCTATACACTTTAAGGATCGAAGTGTTGATCACTCCAAGGTAAAGGTTCGTATTATCATTTGAAGTGTGTGACCATAAATTCCACAAGGATGATGGAGTTTAAAAATCATCAAATAAAAATCTCAATTAGAAAAGTGATTAAACATTAATGGGGTGATAAATAACATCCAATATAGCCGCTTGATACTCCCTTGTATCAACCCATAAGTGGGTTAGCCCTTCATTGATTCTATGGTTTCAATGGAAGCGGGAAGTAGACTCATGAGGGAGGAAATGGAGAAGTAAAAAAAACAATGAAAAAAAATGATCACTCCACCGTTGTGTGAATAATTTCACAAGTTTTGGTGTGAATAAATTCACACCATAAACCAACAGTATCAAATTGATATGTATAACAACAGAATAAGAGAAAAAGCAGATCTTTTATTAAGAAACTAACGTGAATTGAACAACTTACATTTGAAAGACAAACTTGAGACAACAAAATCACATCATAACATTACAATTGAAAAAATCCCCAAAGATGAAGAAAAACTCCACCACCACTACCTTAAATAGGCATTCTGGAAGCCTTGGGTCGAGACTCCATTATTAGAAATCATCTCACTTGATTATGGTTGGACTAGGGTGGTGGAATGCTTGTGGAACTTGGACTATTCCACACATGACCCGAGGTGGCAGCCAACTTTCATCCACCGAACTGATGCACTTATAAGAACTTCTAGATGGCAAAATAAAAGTGGGCCATAGAAGACGAAAATGGATCCCCTGATGTCTACTAACCCCCTGTAAAATTATGTCCCATTTGGAGTTGTACATTCGGTGATATGATTATATTAGTGGGGTGTTTTGCTGGGCCACAGAATATGGCCCAGAATTTTATCTCTAACTTGGTCCGCCTAAATGACCACAATGGAGGCCGAATTAGCACTGGATCCTGAAAAATTATTTGTTCCTATAAATATCCTCTATAAGTCCAGAAAATTTTGGCTTCATTGGGTTTTTATGTTGGGCGTCACATTCTCATCAGTGGGATGCTGTCCAATCTAACTTCTCCATAATTGTTTCCTTTCATCACAAAATATAACCATCTTCTTCAATGAATTCTCTATTGATCCCTGAATCAAACATGTTAATATTGAAGTTTAGATCAATTTCCCAAAATATCAAATTGAAATATAGATAATTGCATTACTTAAAATTAGTTGAATCATTGGGAACTGTAAATGATGTTAAAAAATGTACCACATAATAGTGCATTTTAAGAAGGAATTACAATCATAATGTGAAATGGTGTTCAAAGTGTAAAATTCACAAAAATAGTGTTTATGAATAATAAATAACATGAATATTATATAAATTAAAAATTAATATTAGCCTCATTTAGTTGCTAATCACACCCCCCAACATGAGTTTTGCTAGTCCAGAGAAAAATATATCTCAACAATATGAAATTCGATTTCCCCTTTCCAAAAACATTTTAATAGACAATGATAACCAAAAAACCTTATACCAAAAAAATCATGAATCCCATAAATATATTTTAATACATGATAGTTTCCAAAGAAAATACCAATCCCAATCCCATTCCTTTGTTCAAATTCATTTCCATATTTCATCCAATTTCAATTAAGTATGAGGATGTGTTGTGTATCACAACAGTCATGGGGGGTTCATCTTTATTCAAAGGGGAAATGAAGGAAGCTCTAGGTGGAATAACATTTCAATATTAAGATTAGTATTCAATTTTTTTTTTGTATTAGTTATTTGTTTTTTTTTTGCAATTTTTCCATGGTAATTTAAATTGCACTCCAAAGAGTCAACCCCAATAGAGAGACTTTGCCGATGACTCCCAGGCTCAAAGACCTTAGGGAACCATGTGAAGCCCACATACTCGGGCATTATCTCAAGATAACTCAATCAAAAAAAATTCAAATTACCAAAAATAGAGATAAAATTATTAACTCTGGGCCAGAAAACTATGGAGTCACGATCCCCAAGTGTCGAATGCCACACATTAGGTCATTTCATTGCTCTGCGCGCAAATTTATTTATTTTTTGAAATTTTTTTTGAATACTTTTGTTAAAACTAAAATGATCACCAAACCTATGATATGTATTTGGGGGACCCCATGAAATCAAACTAATACCCCACTATCCAATGGGTGTTCATTTTGATCTTTTTTTATTTGGATGAAAATATAAACAATGATATATCACATTGGACGACCACACTTTCCAAAATCTATGCTCATGAAATTAGACAAGGATTAAAATCAGAATTAGGGCATGCTAAATTATTTGATATTCAATTTCAAAGTGTGCAATGTGTATTACCATGTTCAATATTAAATGAATTTTTACTTCCATTTACACATTTGTTTTTCAAATAAATTTTTTTTTTCACAAAAGAAATTTTCTTTCATATCCCCCCATATTAAAACAACATTTTCCACAGTGTTTCATGAAATGAAAATTTAGAAGGACTAGAGGCAGATAAGGGAACTTCAAAACGTAAATGGATATATGAGGATCATGGAATGATGTCACCTTGTGGTTGATGTTGAAGTTCTTGCTGCTCCAAATTAGTCCTTTGATCTTTTGGGGATGTAAGAACCTCTTTTATTGAACATGTATCACCCAGAATAGTCCTTGAACCATAAAAAGAAGAAAAAACTAGACAAATCAAAAAATACAATGACTTATTTAATTCCAAGTATCATCATTTTTATGTTTTTCCCTATTTTTTTTTTGTTTTTTTGAAATCTAAATAATGATACATTGTCTTCTTTTAAATTTCTGGGTAAGGTATTACTCAGAGATCACACCGCATGACACAGATGAATACGGAGCTCCCCTTTTGTACCCATCCATACTCGTAATAGAAGAACATACCAAAAGTATAATTTTTATTAAATATCAAAATTATTAATTAATTCTATTTAAAATATAATGTTGATTAAAACAACAAAATTATTGGAAACTTGAAAACCATGGGTTGCCTCCAGTGCAGCGCTTTGTTTAACATCGTTAGCCGGACTTGAATCCCACAACTTACCCAATAC
>CAUJRU010003318.1:0-51645 GCA_963277665.1 Viscum album | reverse complement strand
ATTAATGTTTCCAATCTGATTAATAATCATTTTTATTGATTGTGTTTATGTTTAAAATTTATCTATATATATATAAATGGATAAATTTTTTAATATTTTCATTGATTATATTTTGATATCAGATATTTAATGGATCATAATGGGATAAATTCACAATAAACCACTAGCGAATTTGAAAAGGCATTTGATGATTTCATGGAATTTTCTAAATGGAATATTTTAAATAAGGCATGCATTTTTTTAAATATTAATTACATCTGATTCAAAATTACTTATAAAATTTTCCAACATTTAACTTATATAAGAGTATCTAAAATAAAAATAAATGGAACAAATGAAAGAAAAGGATTAGGAACAAATAATTGCTGATACTTCTGATATTTCTAATGGGATACAAAGATTATCATAGGCTTCTTCTTCCTTGGGTAATATCTATAAGTTTCAAATGACATGTGATATATGTGGAAGATACCATCCATTGAGAATATTTACAAATTATATCATGTATCTAATTAATTTTGAAGAGTTCACCATGAATGTGTTTCAGTTGATTTCCTTGTAAGTAAATTCACATTTAAATTTTTATTTTCTTAAATAATATTATTTAAATTGACTAACTATATTAATTTTTTAATTAGGTATACACCCATTATTTTTATAAAATATGAAACTATAGGTGTTTATGGTTTTATATATCCAGAATTCATTTCCACAGATATGCAATATGTTAAGAATTCTAATATAATTGCAAATATATATGTGAGATATTATTACAGATGGATATTGGGTGTTGGTTTTTTCCATTTCTAGAGGGTAAGAACAAAAATAGAATTATGAACTACTTTTAATTATAATTTCATTAATTTTAATCATTTCGTATTATAGGGGCCATTGGATTTTAAGTGTATTCTGCCTAATTGAATGCACTTTATATTGCTTTTTCTCTTTACTATGTGATGTTTGTAAAATATTTACCACATTGTTAGAAAAGAAAGTTTTCTTATTTTTTATAAGTTCATTATATTTTATTCTTACTGTATACACATGTATTATTAGTTAATATATATGAAAATGTAGTTCATGTAAAAAAATTAACCAAGATCCCATGTTGATAAATAACCCAAATGAAATCCAATATGTTAAAGTAAGGGTAAGTATTTTTTATATTAGATATTTTTATGATTATATATATATATATATATATATATATTGGTTTTCATTATCAAGTTAATGATTTATAACCATAGTTTTATCATCAACAAGGACATGTTGAATATAGTTATTGTGTTATATCATTTATGTATGAGATAATCATAATTGGGGTGACTACTATATTCGATAAGGTTGGTTATATTAATTATTTTACATTTTTTGTCATAGTATTCTATTATTTAATATCATATCATTCAATGATGTCGAGTCTTATACAAAAAATGAACTTTCTCATCTTTGATATTTGTTTGCGAACTATTTGTTAAGTATGATTACGATTTAAGGTAGAATATTTTAATTTTTATGATCAATATTACATTTTCCTAAAAACATGTGTTCAAAAAAATTCGTTATAATAGGAGTCTAAACATAATGATATCAAATGAATTCTTCAACAATAACCAATAATGACCAAATTATAAATTTTAGTTATGTGTTATTTAATTCAACATTAGAAAACAAATGCGTAGATAATTTTTTGATTAACTAGATGAAACTATGTATTTGTTATAGATTTTTATCCAATGATACATGTTGTTTGATTATTGTATGTTATTTTTCTTTTACCGATATTCTAATTATTTTGAGGGTGTATTTTTTAAAATTTTCATTAAAAAAAATTACTTTTGATATAGGTTTCTAACAAAACCGATTTCAAATCATTAAAACAAATTATCATTGTTTTTTGCATCAGTTTTTATGAAAACTGACACTAAAAACCAAACTAATTCTCTTTTTCAGCATTGGGTTTTTAAAAACTGACGTTGAAAACGTTTTTTTACATCACCTTTATAGATGTTGGTCAAGAACCAATTTCATGATCAAAAAAACTAACGTTAAATCATGTTTTTTCACTAGTGTGAAAGTTTGAATTTTTTTCAAGTGACATTACTTTCTTACTTTCCCTTTGATCATTAAACCCATGCAGTCCATATTGAGCCAGTACTGGACAAGAAAAAGAAGGTTGCACATGTAGCTACCAAAAAGAAGGAAAATCTATACTTCATCTTACCACCTCCATGACATACCTAATTTTCAGGGGTATGTATCTAGTATTCACTATACATGGATTATTACTCACCAAAAAAGGATAAATGGAAGCTATGAAGAACCAAATGTGGTCGTTGAAATACAATAAGATCAATCATCCATTAGATTATAGATAAAATCTGGTACATCCCTTTTAGAGGCAGTCAAAAATCTAGGTCCCACTTGGGGTATTAAACCAAGTCTTATCTTTACTTTCATTATATTAATTTAAATTTTTTTATTAGAATAATTTTATTATGAAACCCACTCCCCCTTTAATTGTTTGAGCATTAATGGAATGATCCTTGTGTTTTAATTGATTGATTTACTTTTATAGCACCCTGATGGAATAAATAAACCTCAAACAATATAGGAAGATAACATAATCATAATGATAAAATGGAGTTCACATTTAATTTTTTTTCTTTTAAACTCCCCACATTTTTTTCTAAAAACATATTTTAAGAAGGTGTGTAAATCTAAAAATTTTCATTCCCATGCTTGAATTTATGCTTTAATTAAATTATATAGGAGGCATGAGTTTCTTAGGAACCATTGATTCCTTGTTTTAGATTCCAATGATAATGATATTTAATTAGTAAATTATATAATTGAATTATTAGAGTGAAAAATGGATATTAAAATAAGGACTCATAAATTGAGGGAATTAGTTGATTCATGTAAATAAAATTTCCCTATCAATTTTCAGGCTTTGAATTTTTTAAATTCACATGCATTGATTTATTATTATTAGTGATATAAAGACCCGAACTTAAACAATAAATAATCTTGAATTAAGTTAATAATTCACGTTGGAGATCTTTTTAGGTTAAGAGTTTTAGAGAATTAGGCCATAACTATTACATTACATCTTAAATATTGCATCCATCCAACATTAGAATTTTTATTCAAAAAAAGGTGGGGACCCAAAAGGGCCAAAAAACGATGTGGACACTTCTACTCAGTATCCATTTTTTTATAAAATAAAAACTCTTGAAAAAAAGTGTCATTTCTAGTTCCATATTTTAGACAGCATGACTTTTACATGATCTAATATTTGACCCTATTCATCTTTAGGTCCTATGAAAAACATTTCAAAAAATCTTGGGATGAGCATAAAAAGATTCTTAAGGATTATAAAATAATGAAAGAAAACATTAGTCCATAAATACATACAAGTCAATAAAATAATACCTTTCAATCTTTAACATACCACACTAGATCATATATTTAAAAATAAAAAATTGAAATAATAAATCATAAAGGTATCTTCTGGCATCCATAATATACTTATGTTATAGATGTCTCAGCTATGTTGGTAGTTATATTGGGAATACCCATCAGAGTATATTCCTTAAATCGCTCAGGAGAAATATTTATGTTTACCTCCATCATGTTACCCAATGCATTGGAGAGCTATCTCAGGCTCACCCGCCCTAGATTTATCATGGAACCACCCGTATACGTAAATAATTCCCAAGAACCATGACATATTCATAAAACATAAAACAAACATAAAGTAAAGATAACATTTACACATTTCAATCACAAAATATAATTTAAATATATTGACATAATGAATAAATTATAAAAAAAATTCAATACCAAAATACATAAAAAAGTATATGGTATTTATTTTCCATTGAAAAACATTATGGTTCCTTAAGGAATCCAAAAATCAAATAATTCTCGCAGCGGCAGAAAAGTCATTGTCACCATGTACGTTAAAAAAAGAAAACTTCCCATTTTCATTTAGTAAAACGCTACATAAAAAAATATTCCCTTTGAATGAAATTAAAAGAAAAAATTGTTGATAAACTTTATAAAACAATGTCATGTATTAATCAAAATATTCCTCAATGAAAGGTGATTGAGATGAAGTCCCTTACCTCGCGTCCGACTTGACTCGTTCATTTTTAATCTCCAGAATAATAAACTAAAGTTAATTTCTACTTGATTAAGAGAATTTTTTAATTTTATTATTCCTTTTATATTACTTGTTACCATTTTATAAACATTACATGGTCATTTATGTTAATAACGATCGGTTTTTAAATATTTCATACTTGAGTAAAAAATGAACTTCCTATAATTAAAAGTTGTCCATGTAGTCAAAAGTACACTATCTCCAGAATTATATTCAGGATTTAGATATCATATATATCATATATATCCAGTATATATATATATATATATATATATTTATAATAGTACATAAAATTTTGATATAAGAAATAAAATGCACCGATCAGGAAGATGGTAAGCCGTACGTACACATGAACGAGTCATATCACTTTGAGGGGGCAGTAGTCTGCACTTCCTCAAATGAAATTATCATATTTACTAATTATGGAAACCATAAAGGTATGATATAAATGAAAAATAAATAATAATAGAGGCAAAATAAATATAATATATATCACATATAAATATAGTTACATCATAATGGCCACCATGAGAGGTGGTAGGAGATAATCGAACAATCATCGTTTCGTGAGGCAGCAGTTCGTCATACAGAAAAACAGTATGTTCGTATCCATTAGATGGAGGTGTGTGTAAGTGTAGTTTGAATACTTCCAAAAACAAAAAACTAGTATATATAGGATAATGGTGTTTTTATTTAAAAATATAGAATGAGAAGAGAATAGGGAGTGAAGAAGTAAAATAAAAGAAGAGAACTTGAGAGAATACATTACCTTTAATTTGGGTAACTCCCTTTGGTTTGAACTAAAAGGCTTTCTTGAAGTGCTTTCGGCCATAAGGTAAGGATTTTAGAAGGAATATATGGATATTTATATCTTATTTGAGTAGATTTTGGATGATACAAGGGGGTTGAGAGGTGTGAGTAGGGGTTAGAGTTGATGTCTTTTTATAAGGGGAAGGAGGGGATCTTTAGGAAAGTTAAAAAAAATTATTTTATTATATAATTATTTTTGGTTTCTAAAGGTCCAAAACATATTTAATTCAACGATAAAGTGTATATAAGTATAAATAAAATGATTCAATAATAATTGGATACGTTTTGGATATTTTTTAGTCCTTATATTTTTTATTTAAACCATTGTTAACTTATTTAACTTTTACCATGTCCTCTTATATACTCATACTATATAGTTAATATATTTACTATAAAATGTCAATATACCCAAAATGGATAATTAATAACATTTTTAACATAATAAATGTCATTTGGACAAATATTATATTTTTTAAGAATATTTTATCTTTTAATAAAATATTTATTGATTTAGAAACCCTTTTTATGTCAATTTTAGTACTATTCATATCATGACTTTTTGAACAATCCAATCCAAGTTGATTATTTTGAAAACCATAATTAATTAAAATATAACAAGTAATAATAATCTATAAAATTATTTTAGAGCATAAAATGGTTCAAAATAAATTTGTCTTAATATTTATAATATCATTTATTTGAATCTTTTATTAATGAAGTAATTACTGCATCAACATTGAATCATAATTAAATTTATTTATTTAATATCTAAAAATTATAAATAAAATACCATGATGTAGGAAATAGTTTTATATTTAGAAATAATATTTATAGTCAAAGAGATAAATTATATATCCCCATATAAATTTTTTTTAGTAAAATCATTCATGTTTATGTTATTTTTGTACTTACATTAAATTAATTAATATAAAGTGTCATTATCACTCACAAGTGGCACCATGGGGTCCAAAAATATACCCAAGGATTCCCATGGTCAGAAATTTATCATATAATATGGTTAAGACAAGTTTAAGGGTAATTTAATATTATTAGAAAAATATTTTTCACCCATATTTACTAGATTTTACTTTTAACCATGGTAAATAAAATATTTACTAAAATAAATATTCATAATGTCTAAAAATAAAAGTTACCTATTTACAAAATTTTTACCTCCTGATTATAAATATGGAATCTATTTTTTCAAATTCAAAACACATAATTGGAAGAAATTAATTTAAAATTAATTCTCGTTGCCAAAACAAAAAGTGTGTTTTTAAGAAATAATAACTATCAAAAGATTTACCTTTGTTTATGTCTAAATTAAGAGTGAAATTACTTCCAATAACCAACATTGGATTAAATGGTAATAGTATAATCTAATATAACTTTAAAACCAATTAATAGAAATATATAACTATATAAATAAATTAGATTAAAATGTAGTTTTAAATTAAAATGCATTATTTTTCACTATTCATTAAAGAATGAACATTATCAGAAAAATAGAAAACTTAAATACAAAGTAAATTTTTATGACCCTATTCTAAAAAAGAATATTATCTTGTCAAATAGAACATATAAAAGTGACAAAAACTAGATTTAAAAAGGGTTCTCCCTTAAAAGGTAGTAAATCGACCTTTTAAAGAATATTAAAGTGTTCATGTTTAAAATTGGATTCATTCACATTTTAAGCTTCTAAATTTTATTGGATAAATGTAAAAACATTTAAAAAACATGTATAATCATATTGTACTTAGTAATGTTCATTCCTGCCAATACAATGGCTATGAGTTAACTACCATTTAAAATAATAATACTAATATATTATTTTTAGTTATAACTCAATGTTGTGTGCAATGTAAGATTTCAAAGAAATACGTTGTTGCGTGTCAAGTACACCATCGAACATAGCATCCCATTTAAATTAAAATTTATATTTAATTCATAAATATTAATAAACATGAAATGTCCTATTATTTATTTACCTGGGATGTTACATCCTTCCCCCCTTTCAGAAATTTTTTCCTCGCAATTTCATTCACTTATCAAATAAATGTGAGTATTTATCCCTCATAGCATTCTCATATCCCATGTTGCCTCTTCAACTATATGGTTTTTTTCACAAGATCTTTACCTAATTTATTACTTTATTCCACAACACATGCTCTCTTCGGTCAATAATCTGGACTGGTTGTTCCTCATAAGAAAGATTGTCTTCCAACTGAACTACCTATGGACTCAAAACATGGGATAAACCAGGCATATAATTTCTCAACATTGACACAAGAAAAACATTTTGTAACTGGTGTAAACATGGAGGTAATGTAGAGACCCGAAGCCTGACGTATATTGACATTACATTACTTTTGCGGAATACTTAGTACATAACAAAAACACACACACAAGGATCGTAATAGTTTAGTGTCTTTGGAAACTCGGAACGTAATCTTCTAATCGTGGTGAAAGATCTTCAATATCTCCCATAAAGATCTTCCCTTTTTCCTACCTAAAACCTTTCTTTATATCCTGGGGAAAAGAAAACATAAAAGGGTGAGCTCAAATGCTCAGTAAGGGTAAGCAAAAGAAAAATCAATCACATCATATTCATAAGAACATAACTTTTGGAACTCTTAACCTGCAAAAGAGATCATAATTTCATATCATGGGATAAATCATAGTGGTGATGTGAAATCCCAATAAGAATAACTTAAAACATGAAACTTTGTGGCATACACACATAATCATAGAGAATCATTTCTTGTTAGTCAAGACTCATTGCCAAGACTATCTTAGTGGACAAAGTCCCTTTCTGAATCAAGTCACCCTCGTTTCAGTCCTGTTTCACTGAACCGGTATAACCTACCATTCCAGCCATGTCTATCTCATGAGATATGAAATCTTTACCCAATTCATTGGAGGGAGATATAGGTCCCACCCATCTTATAATGAATCCTTTCTTATGTGTTCCACATAATCATAAACCTTACATCATAGTGTAACCCATGTAATAAAAATGGAAATTCTTAAACAACATGACATCATAAAACAATTCATATAAGATAAAGGAATTCATAAAAAATATTTCCATCACAACATAATCAAATCCATGTAATAATGGGGATAAAAACAGAACCCTTTTATTATCTTAGATGGAAAATAATTTTGATAAAATACTTGAACTTCATTCTTGAGGAAAATATCCTTTCTACTTCAAAAACACTTTTCCTTTCATAACATGTCATACGACTTTAAAATAAAATAAGTTGATTAAAAATAAACTTGAAAACTTGTAAAGGAAGTTTCTTGGAAATAATGTTTTAAAAATCCATTCATGCCGTATTAGTTAAAAAAACATTCTTCGTACTTTTGTCGGAAAAGTCAAAAAGTACCTCGTACGAAAAACGACAAAAGATCCTTTCATACATATTAATAAAAACTCACCGAAGGGTAAAAATGGCTTTAAAAAATTGTATGTGGATGGAAATAATATTACATATTGATGAAACATGGATGTGGATGATAAAATACACCCCAGTAAACGAGAAAGTATAAACAATCTCGGATAAAAATGAGATTGTGATATTTCCCTTACCTTAGGTCCGATTTGCTTCGTATGTGTCCGAACCTCCTGTATAATGATTTAAATAATGTCATTGACTTATTACATAATCATATTCATTTTTATGATATCATATATGGTTCACTTATGACTTTATATTACCCATTCTTTTGTAAATTCCATGTTAAAGAAGCGATTTGGGTAAAATCGTTTCATTTATCGTAGGTGTTTTGACTTGTTGTTCTTGACATTATTATTACTTATATCATTATTTATTTACTTCCAGAATATAAAATATGATTTATATATCATATATATTCAGTATATATATATATATAATAGATATATAAATGAAATGAAAAACACCGTTCATGGAGACGGTAGTCCGTACGTACGCATGAATGCTGTTTTCCTTTCCTTATTGTCTTGAATGAAAGTAAGTAGATGACATACATATATATATATACATAAATCCAGTAGCTTTATAATGTCATTTATTTCATTATTATTTCTTATATATACTTTATAATCATTCTTAAATGGTTAACATGGAGAATGAATCTCATCGCGTCGTGGAGACGGTAGTCCGTACGTACGCACGAGCGATGATATCATTTCCATAAATATTGAATTGAATTGGAGTGGATTATACAATATATCAGAATCAATATGATGTTGTAATAACTATTTATAGTTATTATTTACACCATTATACCCATCCATGTAAGGTGGTGGTGGAAAATAGATTACACCACGGCGTGGAGACGGTATTCCGTACGTACCCACGCGCGGTGATTTCTTTTTCCGTAGGATGGATAGATGGTGAAATAGGGTTGTTTCATACTTATAATAACATATAAGTATATGAGTGATACTGATGTTATTACTTCATAATGAAACAACCTAAGAAGAAGATGTGGAAGAAGAAATAAAGATGAAATAATTGGTAACGGTAATTACCTCTTCTTTGAAGCGCCTCTTCGAGACCTCCTCTTAAAGCACTAAAATTGGTCTTTGAGGAAGACCATAACCTCTAGGATGTTTCTAGGGAAGTGGAGAAGGGATTTTGTCAGGGGTTGGCCGAGCTTGAGTGCTCAAATTGGTGTGAGGAGGAGGGGGAGGAGGTGTCCTTTTATAAGGGAGGAGAGGGGCACCTTAGTAATACCTCAAAATATTATTTTATATTAATGTCAAAATCGGTTTATAATGGTTCCAAAGGGTCTTATTTCGAAGCTAAAGTGGGGATGGGTCAAAATAATATCAACCAATAGGATTTAGACAAGTTTAGGTTATTATTTTAACCTTATCAATTATATTTAACTCTAAGTTAAATAATTTAACTTTTACCGTGTCTTTTGTTTTCTTACACTATATGGTTAATACACTTACTATAACATGCCAAACGAACCCCAAATTTTTTATTATTAATATATATATTCTTATCTAAGTTATTTGGCCGAAACTTAGATTTTTAGGAATAAAATAACAGTTAATAATATAATATTAGATTTAAAAACTATTTTGTGTCAATTTTGACACTATTTGATATATGATTTTTGTGAAAGTCATAACAGAATTATATGTTCAAACAAAGTTGATTAAATCAACACTAATATATCATAGTAACCTAGAAAATTAGTGGAATTCATAAAAAGTCTCAAATTACATTTATTTTGGTGTTTATAACATCAATTATGTCAATATTTCATAAATAAGATAATTACTGCATCATAATTGTGTCATAAATAAATTAAATTATTTAATGTCTAAAAATTATAAATAAAATACCATTATGTATGAAATATTTTTATCTTTCTAATGAATATTTATAGTCGAATTTATCTTATGTATAACCCCATATTAAAAATGATTTACTTATTAAATTTTGATTTTAACTATTTTAACCCTTCTTTAAATAAATTAATAATAAATGTCCCAATCTAACCCATGTGGGCCTAAATGGTCATATTTCATTCATAAGGTTGTTTTTGGTCGAATTACACTTATCCAATAGAATTAGGACATGTGTTAGGGTAATAGTAATATCATATTTACCCTTAGTTACCCTGTTTACTATTAACCGCGGTAAAAAAAGTAAAAAGTTACTATTCACCAAAAAATTATTTTTATCTCATTGAACCACATTTTACTTACTGATATCAACCGTGTCTGTCGGATTTTCGAAATTCCATTCACAGAAGCGGTAAAATTATGTTTTATGCAAAATTCAGTTTTTTTTAACTACCACTTAGTAGTTTCACTATTCATCAAAAATTGATGTTTTTCAGAACAATGCCAAAATTTCATCCTAAGCTATATTTCATATTCCGAATTCAAAAATGAAGTCTATTATACCAAATTCATAACATAGAAGTTTCATTAATTAATTTTATAATTAAATCCTGCTGTTAAAACAAATAGCGTGTTTTTAAGAAACAATATCTATCAAAAGATTGAAACTTGATTATGTCTGGTTTAAATGTGAAATTGCATTCAATGACCAACATTGTATTAAATTGTAAAAATATATTCTAAATATACTTTAAAACCACTCAAATTAATAATTTATCACTATTAATTATTTTGATTAAAAAAGTTGTTTTTAATTATAATTTAGTAATTTTCACTATTCATCAGAAAATAAAAGTTATCCGAAAAGTACCAAAACTTCACCTTAGGCCAAATTCGATACTCCGAATCCAAAAATGAAGTCCATTTTGAGAGCTAAAATTTCTAAAATTTTAAAAGGTGCTTATTACTATTCATAACGGCTAGTTATAATAATATTTTAATAGCATATCGTTGTTTAGTGAAACTCGGTATTGCGTACTACACACGCTATCGAGGAAGGTCGTGATTGCGTGTAATGCAAGGCAAGTCAAGGATGTGTCTTGTATAAGCTCCTTTTGGTGTAGCGTACAACACAAGACATTAATAAAATTAAAAAGAATATTTTTCATAAAATCTCGGGCTGTTACATTCTACCCCCCTTAAAATGAATTTCGCCCTCGAAATTCGTCAGGGTTATAAATGGTTTACTATTCGAAAGTTTCTTTAATAGAAACCCACATCGTAAAACGGAATACCAAAACCAATCTTTAAAAACTAAAGTATGAAACATAACGGTTACCCAAATAAACTAATCACTGGGTTTCCACATAGGTGAAAATATAGATATGGAAGAAAAATATAACCATCGTGTTCTGATGGAGAGTGGTAGAGAACATGGCTATGGAAAAGCCAGTAATCACAAATCCATAGATTTGTGATGATATAAGGTACCATCTGATTCATCAGGTATAAGATCACTAGGACAACATTTTTGGTTTTTAAGATCATTTCCCTAAAGTTGAAAATTTGAATTATAATAAATACTTACTTTATTTTGGTACAATCTCACTGTTGTTCATGCCTTGAACAATTTCCACTTCATATCTTAAATAAATGAAGTTTAATTTGTTATTAATGAAGTGTTATCAGATCATGTGATAGAATGACGGGTCATTCCATCTGTCTCAAACAAAAGGTTAGCAAAAATTATATACATAAGTCGATCTATAGTGAGATTAATCATATATGGTTCCTAAAATGGACTTATACTTCATATATCATACTGCTTAATATAATAAAACTAGTTTCTACTAAACAGGGACTTCCTGTAGGCCAGTGGTAGGCGATAAAGGCCAGTCGCATTTTGGTTGTGGGTTTGATTCCCACAGCCTTGTCCGAAGCGATGGGCTGTCGCCCGTCCTGCAGGTTGTCCTCTTTCTAAAACTATATTACTATAACATCCCATCAATAATATCGAAAAAAAACTTCTATCCTTAAACAATACTAACTTATGTCCAACATAATCCATTCCAATCTTTAGGCTTATCCATAGTGAAAATGATTACCAGAGATTTAACACCATCGTCGATCCCCATATATCATAAGATATGTCTTGTTGGTCACATTCCAAACATTCAAAGGCCTTAATCTAGTATTTTCTTTAATACCCATTGAACCTTAGTGAAAACATGAATGCAGTTAAAAGTTAACTCTTTCCACATACCACAATCCAAAAATTCTCTATACTCAAACCATGATATCACTTAGTCCTTATACCAATCATGAGCTCATGAATACTGTTAAGCATTTCATTTTCTCGTTTTCCCTTCATTATGCGCATAATATCTCAATTACTTTGAATACCACATTAGACCAATACATAAATATTCCAATACTACATGATACAACATTATTTTGGAATCCCATTACATAAACACTTAATCATTCCACCACATCATTGTCATATTCAACATCGCCAATAGAGATCGCATGTGACTTCCCTTTGTCCTTTGCCTTAAGTGGTTGCTCATGTTGATCGTCACTAACCCTTGGATTAGGGCATTTATTGGCATAATGTCCCATCTCTTTGCACTTGAAACATTGAAGTGTTGGTGGTGCGTTCTCTGCAGTGTTTTCTTTGTTCACATCATTAGAAACCCTTTTTCCATTACTTCGACACTCAGCTACTCGATGACCTTCTTTTCCACACTTAAAACATTTTCTAGTCCCTTTAAGACAATCTCCACCATGCTTCTTTCCACAGTTTGTGCATAAGGAAACATTCATATTCTTTTCACCATTATTTTGAGATTTCTCCTTGAACTCCATCTTTCGTTTCTTTTCAAAACCATGAGATGGATATGTAACACCAACTTCCATTTCTACCTTGATAGCACAACGCACAATTTCTTCATAGCTACTGAAGTCTCTTATAGCTAATGCCCTTCGAAGACTTGGTTTTAAGCCACTGAAAAATCGATCAACATTACTTTCAGGTTGGATGATAATGCCAGATGCATACCTTGCAAGTCTTGTAAAATTTGCTTCGTATATACCAACAGATTCCTCATCCTTCTGCTTCAGCTCAAGAAACTCCTTTTCCATCTTTGTTCGAAGAATACGAGGAAAGTACTTACTGAAAAACAAGTTATTGAACTCGTCCCATTCCATGGACTCAATTTCATCTCTTGGCCTCGTATTCTTGATAAGATTCCACCATTGATCAGCATCACCTTCCAAACGATACACTGCTAAGATGACTTGATCATGTTCAGAACATTGAAGAACTGAAAATATCTTTTCAGTAGTATTGATCCATTGCTCAGCAACAAGTGGATCGGAAGTCCCACTGAAAGAAGGTGGACTTTGCCTCATGAAGGACTCAATAGAATACTGTTCCCTTCTCTGCTCATTTGGAAGTCCAGAATGATTCATAGCTTGTGTAAGTATAGCTATAAGATTTTGCACTCCATCTCCCATAACATTTGTTTGTTCTGGAGGGCAATCATTGCATTGTCCATTGCATTGATCAACACGGTTCCTTCGGGTTCCAGCCATCGTCTAAAACCCAAAAAGAATAGTGTGAGAGGCAAAAATCATGCTAGGGAAAACAACATAATAAAGGGGGAGTACCTTCAATATCTAACATCTTAGGTTAAATTCTATGATCGTTACTGTAGTTCTAGGACTTTATCCTATACGTATACTTATCCTTAGGGACATCCCTAGACATACCTTATAAATATCTCTAGGGATCTCACTAAAGTTCTCGCATCCTAGTTTCCAAAGGTTGACTAAACCTTTCCTCTGATACCAAATGTAGAGACCCGAAGCCTGACGTACATTGACATTACATTACTTTTGCGGAATACTTAGTACATAACAAAAACACACACATAAGGATCATAATAGTTTAGTGTCTTTGGAAACTCGGAACGTAATCTTCTAATCGTGGTGAAAGATCTTCAATATCTCCCATAAATATCTTCCCTTTTTTTCCTACCTAAAACCTTTCTTTATATCCTGGGGAAAAGAAAACATAAAAGGGTGAGCTCAAATGCTTAGTAAGGGTAAGCAAAAGAAAAATCAATCACATCATATTCATAAGAACATAACTTTTGGAAATCTTAACCTGCAAAAGAGATCATAATTTCATATCATGGGATAAATCATAGTGGTGAAGTGAAATCCCAATAAGAATAACTTAAAACATGAAACTTTTTGGCATACACACATAATCATAGAGAATCATTTCTTGTTAGTCAAGACTCATTTTCAAGACTATCTTATTGGACAAATTCCCTTTCGGAATCGAGTCACCCTCGTTTCAGTCCTGTTTCACTGAACTGGTATAACCTACCATTCCAGCCATGTCTATCTCATGAGATATGAAATCTTTACCCAATGCATTGGAGGGAGATATAGGTCCCACCGATCTTATAATGAATCCTTTCTTATGTGTTCCACATAATCATAAACCTTACATCATAGCGTTACCCATGTAATAAAAATGGAAATTCTTAAACAACATGACATCATAAAACAATTCATATAAGATAAAGGAATTCATAAAAAATATTTCCATCACAACATAATCAAATCCATGTAATAATAGGGATAAAAACAGAACCCTTTTATTATCTTAGATGGAAAATAATTTTGATAAAATACCTGAACTTCATTCTTGAGGAAAATATCCTTTCTACTTCAAAAACACTTTTCCTTTCATAACATGTCATACGACTTTAAAATAAAAGATGTTGATTAAAAATAAACTTGAAAACTTGTAAATGAAGTTTCTTGGAAATAATGTTTTAAAAATCCATTCATTCCGTATTAGTTAAAAAAACATTCTTCGTACTTTTGTCGGAAAAGTCAAAAAGTACCTCGTACGAAAAACGACAAAAGATTCCTTTCATACATATTAATAAAAACTCACCGAAGGGTAAAAATGGATTTAAAAAATTGTAGGTGGATGGAATTAATATTACATATTGATGAAACATGGATGTGGATTATAAAATACACCCCAGTAAACGAGAAAGTATAAACAATCTTGGATAAAAATGAGATTTTGATATTTCCCTTACCTTAGGTCCGATTTGCTTCGTATGTGTCCAAACCTCCTGTATAATGATTTAAATAATGTCATTGACTTATTAAAGAATCATATTCATTTTTATGATATCATATATGGTTCACTTATGACTTTATATTACCCGTTCTTTTGTAAATTCCATGTTAAATAAGCGTTTTGGGTAAAATCGTTTCATTTATCGTAGGTGTTTTGACTTGTTGTTCTTGACATTATTATTACTTATATCATGATTTACTTACTTCCAGAATATAAAGTATGATTTATATATCATATATATTCAGTATATATATATATATATATAATAGATAGATAAATGAAATGAAAAACACCGTTCATGGAGACGGTAGTCCGTACGTACGCATGAACATTGTTTTCCTTTCCATATTGTCTTGAATGGAAGTAAGTAGATGACATACATATATATATATATATACATAAATCCAGTAGCTTTATAATGTTATATATTTCATTATTATTTCTTATATATACTTTATAATCATTCTTAAATGGTTAACATGGAGAATGAATCTCATCGCGTCGTGGAGACGGTAGTCCGTACGTACGCACGAGCGATGATATCATTTCCATAAATATTGAATTGGAGTGGAGTGGATTATACAATATATAAGAATCAATATGATGTTGTAATAACTATGTATAGTTATTCTTTACACCATTATACCCATCCATGTAAGGTGGTGGTGGAAAATAGATTACACCACGGCGTGGAGACGGTATTCCGTACGTACACACGCGCGGTGATTTCTTTTTCCGTATGATGGATAGATGGTGAAATATGGTTGTTTCATACTTATAATAACATATTAGTATATGAGTGATACTGATGTTATTAATTCATAATGAAAAAACCTAAGAAGAAGAAGTGGAAGAAGAAATAAAGATGAACGAATTGGTAACGGTAATTACCTCTTCTTTGAAGCGCCTCTTTGAGACCTCCTCTTAAGGCACTAAAATTGGTCTTTGAGGAAGACCAGAACCTATAGGATGTTTCTAGGGAAGTGGAGAAGAGATTTTGGCAGGGGTTGGCCGAGCTTGAGTGCTCAAATTGGTGTGAGGAGGAGGGGGAGGAGGTGTCCTTTTATAAGGGAGGAGAGGGGCACCTTAGGAATACCTCAAAATATTATTTTATATTAATGTCAAAATCAGTTTATAATGGTTCCAAAGGGTCTTATTTCGAAGCTAAAGTGGGGATTGGTCTAAATCCTATCAACCAATAGGATTTATACAAGTTTAGTTTATTATTTTAATATTATCAATTAGATTTAACTCTAAGTTAAATAATTTAACTTTTACCGTGTCTTTTGTTTTCTTACACTATATGGTTAATACACTTACTATAACATGCCAAACGAACCCCAAATTGTTTATTATTAATATATATATCCTTATATAAGTCATTTGTCCTAACATTATATTTTTAGGAATAAAATAACAATTAATAATATAATATTAGATTTAAAAACTATTTTGTGTCAATTTTGACACTATTTGATATATGATTTTTGTGAAAGTCATAAAAGAATTATATGTTCGAAAAAAGTTTATTAAATCAACACTAATATATCATAGTAACCTAGAAAATTAGTGGAATTCATAAAAATTCTCAAATTACATTTATTTTGGTGTTTATAACATCAATTATGTCAATATTTCATAAATAAGATAATTACTGCATCATAATTGTGTCATAAATAAATTAAATTATTTAATGTCTAAAAATTATAAATAAAATACCATTATGTAGGAAATCGTTTTAGATTTATAATGAATATTTATAGTCGAATTTATCTTATGTATAACCCCATATTAAAAATTATTTACTTATTAAATTTTGATTTTAACTATTTTAACCCTTCTTTAAATAAATTAATAATAAATGTCCCAATCTAACCCAAGTGGGCCTAAATGGTCATATTTTATTCATAAGGTTGTTTTTGGTCGAATTAAACTTATCCAATAGAATTAGGACATGTGTTAGGGTAATAGTAATATCATATTTACCCTTAGTTACCCTATTTACTATTAATCGCGGTAAAAAAAGTAAAAAGTTACTATTCACCAAAAAATTATTTTTATCTCATTGAACCATATTTTACTTACTGATATCAACCGTGTCTGTCGGAGTTTCGAAATTCCATTCACAGAAGCGGTAAAATTAAGTTTTATGCAAAATTCAGTTTTTTTTAACTACCACTTAGTAGTTTCACTATTCATCAAAAATTGATGTTTTTCAGAACAATGCCAAAATTTCATCCTAAGCTATATTTCATATTCTGAATTCAAAAATGAAGTCTATTTTACCAAATTCATAACATAGAAGTTGCATTAATTAATTTTATAATTAAATCCCGCTGTTAAAACAAATAGTGTGTTTTTAAGAAACAATATCTATCAAAAGATTGAAACTTGATTATGTCTGGTTTAAATGTGAAATTACATTCAATGACCAACATTGTATTAAATTATAAAAATATATTCTAAATGTACTTTAAAACCACTCAAATTAATAATTTATCACTATTAATTATTTCGATTAAAAAAGTTGTTTTTAATTATAATTTAGTAATTTTCACTATTCATCAGAAAATAAAAGTTATCCGAAAAGTACCAAAACTTCACCTTAGGCTAAATTCGATACTCCGAATCCAAAAATGAAGTCCATTTTGAGAGCTAAAATTTCTAAAATTTTAAAAGGTGGTTATTACTATTCATAACGGCTAGTTATAATAATATTTTAATAGCATATCGTTGTTTAGTGAAACTCGGTATTGCGTACTACACACGCTATCGAGGAAGGTCGTGATTGCGTGTAATGCAAGGCAAGTCAAGGATGTGTGTTGTATAAGCTCCTTTTGGTGTAGCGTACAACACAAGACATTAATAAAATTAAAAAGAATATTTTTCATAAAATCTCGGGCTGTTACAGGTAAACCAACTCTGTACGAAACTGATCTGACTTTCTCCTGCATTTCATAGGGTCCAACGAATCTCAGAATCATATTTTCTTTCTTTCCAAAACTTATCACACTTTTCCATTGAGAAAAATTGATAAATACATAATCACCTACCTCAAATGAATGATCCTTACTCCGGTTATCTGCATAACTTTTCTACCTACTCTGATCTATTCTCATGTGCTTCTGAATCAATTGAACTTTTTCTTCCATCTCTTATACCAATTCCAGTCACATCAGTTTCCTTTCACCTACTTCATCCCAAAAATCTGGATTTTGACATCTATTTAGATACAATGCCTCAAATGGTTCCATCTGTACAATGGAATGAAAACTGTTATTATAAAAAAAATTCAACCAAAGAAATATGTTGGTCCCAAATTACCTAGTAATCTATTGAGCAAGAACATAAAATATCTTCCAATGTCTGAATTGATTGTTCTGAATAACCATCTGAGTTAGGATGAAAATTTGTACTAAAATTTAATTCAGTACCAAATTACTTATGAAGGACTTTCTAAAAGTTATAAGTAAACCTGTGATCATGATCTGATACAATGGAGAGGGTAACTCCATGCAACCTAACTTTCTCTTTAATATATGACTGAGAAAGTTGATTTAGAGACAAAGTATCTCAAATAGAATGGAAATGAGCAGTTTTAGTCAATCGATCAGCAATAACCCAAATTTCATTTTTACCTCATGATGTTTTTGGTAATCCCACAATTAAGCCCATGGATATATTTTTCCATTTCCACTCGAGAACTGGTAAAGGATGAAGCATTCCTTTCAGTAACTACTACTCTGCTTTAACCTATTGAAAAGTCAAACACTTTATAGTAAATTCAAAAATATATCTTTTCATTCCATCCCACCAGTAATACTCTTGAAGATCATTGTACATCTTAGTACTACCAGTATGAACTGAAAATGGAGAACTATGAGCTTTACAAAGTAACTCTTTCTTCAACTATGATTCACAGGGAGCACATAATCTCTTCCCAAACCTCAAAAAATAATAATTTTCAACGTTATATTTAGGTAACCTACCCTTCTGAACAAAATCTACCTTTTTCTACAACTCATTGTTTTCCTTTTTCACTTATTTAATTCTTTCTGATAGAGATGATTTCACTAACACCTAAAACAAAAAAGAGTAATTTCATGCACCAACAACTTCTATGAAAAATTTCATCAAATCATTAATCAAAGGATCTTCTACAAAATTTAATATGGTTAATGTAGAATTACTCTTTAGACTAAAAGCATCATCCACTTTATTTTACTTTTCAAGATGGTAATGGATCGTCCAATCATAATCCTTGATTAATTTAAGTCGTCTATTTTATCTCATGTTCAATTCTTTCTAAGTAAATATATCCTTCAAAAAAAATTAGTATATATTTCCATTTTACTCCATATATATGATGCCTCTAAATTTTTAAAGAAAAAAACGACCGCAGATAATTCCAAATCATGTCTAGGGTAATTTAACTCATCAGGTTTCAACTGATGTGAACCATAAAAAATTACCTGATCATTCTGGATTATGACACAACCAAGTCCTTTCAAAGATGAATCACTATAGATAACAAATTCATCATTTCTGCAAGGTAGTTACAAAATTGGATCATTCAACAATCTTCTTTTCAATTCCTAAAAACAATCATCACATTCTTTTGTCCAATGAACGTAATACCTTTTCGAGTTAACTTAGTCATTGGGATAGATAACCATGAAAACTTTTCAACAAACCTCAAATAATAACCTGCTAAAACAAAAAAAAACTATGGATCTCTATGATATTGGTAGGTATTGGTCATTCTTCAACAACTTTTTTTTATAATAACTAACTGTTATTCCATTTTTTTTAAACAATGTAACCAAGGAGAGAAATTTTTTGTAACCAAAACTCACACTTTCTGAATTTCCCATACAGTTTATTTTCTTTTAAGGTTTGAAAGACAACCCTTAAATGACTTTTATGTTCCTCTTTAATTTTGGAATAAACCAAAATATCATTAATGAACACAACCAAAAACTTATCTAGGAACTCATAGAAAATTTTATTCATAAGATCCATGAATACATCAACTTCATTGGATAACCCAAAAGACATAACTACAAATTCATAATGGCAATATATAGTACAAAATGAGGTTTTCAGAATGTCGGCTTCCTTTACTTTCAACTGATGGTACCCCGACCTCATGTCAATATTAGAAAAATACTGAGCTCCCTGGAGCTGATCAAACATATCATCAATATGAGGAAAAGGATAATTTTTCTTAACAGTGATGTTATTCAATTCACTATAATCAATAGAAAGTCTCATTGAACCATATTTTTTTAACAAACAAGAGAGGAGAACCCTATGGTATTGTGCTTGGTCAAATGAATCCTTTATCTAATAACTCCTGCAATTGGTTCTCTAAATCTAAATGTTCAATTTGATCCATTCGATAAGGGGGTTTTGAAATTGGATTAGCATCAGGAACTAATTCAATAGTAAATTCAACTTCTTGGTTAGGTATTATACTAGGAAACTCGTCAGGAAAAACATCATGATACCCATTAACCACTGAAACATCATTAATCTGAACAGTTCCTTTGTTTTCAACAAAATGTGCAAGTTAGCATTAATTTCCATCTTTTACTAGTTTACCAGCATCCTGATATGTTATCAAAAGTAAGGGTTCAATCTTTTACACAAACAGAAATTATTTTTTGAAAAGAACCCTATTTATTTTTTCATTCAATTTTACATGGTAAATGGAAATCCAATCCATACCCAAAATAACATCAAACTCTACTAGAGGTAAAAAAAAGGTTTGCAGTTAGATTCTTTCTACACACAATGACATGTAGGTTCTTATAATTTCTTTTTCTCTCAAAATTTCCTCCCAGTGTTTTTACTATAAGTTCATGATTCATATATTGAGATGGAATTCCCAATATAATATAAAAACTCTAAAAATTGATAGAGTGTGTAGACACTAAATCAAACAACACATTGACAAAATCTAAATAAAAAAACAGTGTACTTGATACTACTTCATTCGTTGGACCAACATCTGCTGAAGTAGTTTCAAATTATTTCACCACCCCTTTATGCTTGTAGTCTAGTATCATTCCCTCAGTTGAGTTCATTGTAGGGCACTCATTTTCATTATGACTCATTTCATTAAACTTAAAACATTTTACTGACTTTAAATTAGATTTTTTCTTACCATTACCCTCATATTTTTTCAGTGTAATTACAAGACTTATGTCCCATTTTACCACATCGATATCACTTACTAGAATTCAAAAGACATTCCCCAGCGTTATTTTTACCACAATTTTCACAAACTGTAAACTTAAGTTTCTTACCGTTAGAATTTTTTGAAGATTTCTTCCCTTTTGTCTTCCACCTCGACCTATTATTCTATAGTTTTTCAAAAAAAAACTTGATCATAGGCAAACTCCAATTCCACCTTCTCCACACATCAAACAAATTTTTCATAACTTTTGAAGTCACGAGAAGCTAAATCATTTTGATACTTTGGATTTAATCCTGAGTAAAAATGGTTTATTTTACTATCAATATCTCATATACAATTTGGAGCATACCTTGCCAGTCGAGTGAATTTTTCTTCATTTGTAGTCATTGAGTCATCTTCCTGCCTCAATTCCAAGAATTGTTTTTCTATCCTAAGACGAACTACCTTAAGAAAATATTTCTAAAGAAACATATATTTGAATACATCTCAATCAATAGCATCAATCTCCTCATTATTCCTGATATTTTTCACCATCGACCACCACTGATCAGCTTCACCTTAAAACAGTAAATAGAAAGACTAACCTTTTGATGTTCTGAACACCCCATAACATCAAAAATCTTATTCAGTGCTTTAAACCACCCTTTAGATAAAAATGGGTCATATGATCCTCTGAATGATGGGGGATGTTGCCTCATGAAATTCTCCACTACTGACATGTTCTTCTATGGTTGATCTGGATAATATTGTACATAGATACCACCGCCATTTATAGCTTGAGTCAATAGTGCCATCACTGCAAAAAACTGTTCAGTTCTGATTCTGACCATCTCAGGTGGCTAATTTTGAAGGTTTTATTCCTCTGGATGTCATCCCATCATATCTACCTTGTTTCCCCTATGAAAAACCATTCTGAACAAAGAAATATCTTCGAAGAAGCAACATGGTAATCTTAAAATTCAATATCATTTCAATATTAACATAGATTAATTTACGGATATTAATTTAACAATACCTTAACTCCTAAACTTGTCTAAACCTCCCTCAAAACCCAATTATAAGGAACTGGCCTTAAACAATACATAATCTTGAATTAAGTTAATAATTTACATTAGGGATCTTTTCAGGTATAGAGTTTTAGATAATTAGGCCATAATGATTACATTACGTCTCAAATATTACAAAGTAGAAACTTCTACTCAGTATCCATTCATTTCATAAAATAAAAACTCTTTAAAAAATAGTCATGTCTAGTTCTATATTTTATACATCATGACTTTTCCATGATCTCATATTTGACCCTATTCATCTTTAAGTCAAGTGAAAAACATTTCAAAAAAACTTAGTATGAGCATAAAAAGCTCAGTAAGGATTACAAAATAAAGAAAGAAAACATTAGTTCATCAATACATGCAAGTCAATGAAATCATACTTTTTAATCATTAACATACCACCCAAGATCATAATATTTAATAACAGCAAATGGAAATAATAAATCATAAAGGTAACTTATGGAATCCATAACATACTTATGTTATAGCTTTCACATCTACGTAGGGATTTACATTTGGAATACCTATTACCGTATATTCCCTTAATCTCTTAAAATAAACATTTACATTTACCTCCTTCATGTTACCCAATGAATTAGAGAGCTATATCGGGATCACCCACCTTAGGTTTATCACGGAACCACCCTTATATGTAACCAATTCCCAAGAACCATGACATATTCATAACACATAAAATAAACATAAAGGAAATATAGCATTTCCATATTTCAATAAAAAAATATCATTTAAATATATTGACATAAAAAATACATTATCAAAACCATTTTCAATACCAAAATTAAAAGGGTATATGGTATTTATTTTTCATTTAAAAACATTACAACTTGTTAAGGAATCCAAAAATCAAATAACGCCCGCGGCGGCAGAAAGGTCGTTGTCAGTGCGTACGTATAAAAAAGAAACATTCTCTTTGTCGTTTAGTAAAATTCTATGTAAAATAAGATTACCATTGAATGAAATGAAAATTATAAGGGTTTTATACACCATATAAAATAATGTCTTGTATAAATCAAAATATGCCTCAATGAAAGGAGATTGAGACGAAGTCCCATACCTCATGTCTGACTTGAATCGTTTGTTCTTTAATCTCCTGAATAATAAACTAATGTTAATTTATAATTTATTAAGAACCTTTTTCAAGTTTATTAATCTTTTTATATTACTTATTACCAGGTTATAAACATTACATAATCATTTAAGTTAATAATGGTTGTTCTGTCGATATTTCATACTTGAGTAAAAAATGAACTTCCTATAATTAAAAGTTGTCCATGTAGTTGAAATTCCATTATCTCCATAATGATATTCATGATTTAGATATCATATATATCATACATATCCTATATATATATATCCAGTTAGAATAGTACAGAAAATTTGAAGATAAGAAATGAAATGCACCGTTCATGGAGATGGTAAGCCGTACGTACGCATGAACGCTACTTCCATTTCTATTTCATATTTAATGGAATGAAAACTTAATAATACATAGGTATATTATAATTATAGTATAATATCATATATAATTTCATTAAATCCATATTTTACATGTTCCATGTATGGTATGAATGAGTCATATCAGTTTGAGGGGGCGGTAGTCCACACTTCCTCAAATGAAATTATCGTATTTACCCTTTATGGAAACCATAAAGGTATTCTATAAATGAGAAATAAAGAATAATAGAGACAATATAAATACAATATATATCTCATATAAATACATTTCCATCATAATGGACACCATGAGATGCAGTAGGAGATAATCGAATAATCATCGTTTCATGAGGCAGCAGTTCACCGTACATAGAAATAGTATGTTTGTATCCATTAGATGGAGGTGTGGTAAGATCAGTTTGAATCTTTATCATAAAAACAAGCTTGTATATTTTGGATAATAGTTTTTTGTGTAAAAAATTATAAAAATATCATAGGTAGTGAATAGGTAAAATAAAATAAGAGAACATGAGGGAAGAGCTTACCTTTAAATCAGGTAACTCCCTTTGGTTTGAATAAAAAAGATTTCTTGAATTGAATTTTGGCTAAGTTAAGGATTATATGAGGAAGATAGGGATCTTGAGATCTTATTTGGGCAGAGTTTGGATGAGCCAAGGGGGCTAGAGAGGTGTGAGTAAGGGTTAGAGGTGATGGCTTTTTATAAGGGGGGAGGGGCTCTTTTGGAAAGTTTTAAAATACTGTTTTATTATATAATGATTTTTGGTTTATAAAAGTCCAAAAATTATTTAATAATAATATAATGTGTATATAAGTATAAATAAAATCATCCAATAATAATTGGGCAGGTTTTGAATATTTTTTAATCTTTATATTTTTTAAACCCTTTGTTAAATTATTTACCTTTTACCGTGTCCTCTTATATATTCTTACTATATAGTTAATATATTTAATATAAAATTCCAAGTGACCGAAAATGGATCATTAATGACATTTTTAACATAAAAAATGACATTTGTTCAAATCGTAGATTTTTTAAGACTATTTTATCATTTAATAAAATATTGATTGATTTAAAAACACTTTTATGTCAATTTTAATACTACTTATATCATTAATTTTTGAAAAATCAAAACCAACTTTATTATTTCAAAAAACCTTCATTAATTCAAAGATAACAAGTCGTCATTTGTGTTTGTGTATTGGCGCGATTTGTTGGTTCATGCTATAGATGAGGATTTTGGGTGGTTTGGGTGACCGGTTCTTGGATATGGTTTTCTGCTCCTTCAAAGGATGAGGATTCAGTTCACCCTTTTGCCGATTGATGTTAGGTTTTGTGGATTTTCGTGCGTTGGAGAAGCAGTGATGATTGGTTGATGTGAGATTGGCTTTGAAGATTGTTTGGTTCCTGCTATATTTGGTATTGTTGATTTCTCTGATTTCAGATGGATGAAGAATGATGGTGGGGGTTTGATGACTTTTGTGATGTTTCATGTTTGTTTTTGACAATGGAATTAGGTCCTTCCTGAGGGATTCGGATTTTCAGGATGTGATGGCATTGTGCGAATCCAGGAGCTTTCCATGAGGAAGAGGATTTAAAATCTGTATTTGTGTTTTGATGTTTTGGGGTGGTTTTTGGAGGCTGTTTGTGATGTTTGAAATTTGGTCCTTTTTTGTTTGAAATTTGGTTCTTGTATTGTGTGGTTCCCACTTACCCTTAAAGTGGTTTATTCAGAAAATGAAAAAATGTATTTGAGGATTAATGAGGCAATTACTGCAACACCATTATTTCATAATTAAATTTGTTTATATAATGTCCAAAAATTATAAATAAAATACCATGACTTAGGAAATCATTTTATATTTCTAAAGAATATTTATAGTTGAAGATATAAATTATATAGCCCCATATAAAAATTGTTTTAGTAAAATGATTCATGTTTATGTTATTTTTTTCCTTATTATAAATTAATTAACATAAAGTGTCATTATCACTCCCAAGTAGCTCCATGGGGTCACAAAATCTACCCCAGGATGCCCATGGTCGGAAATATATCATTCAATAGGGTTAGGACAAGTTTAAGGGTAATGTAATATTATTATAATATTATTTTTCACCCATATTTACCAGATTTAACCTTTAACCTTGGTAAATAAAATATTTACTGAAATAAATATTCATAATGTCTAAAAATAAAATCTACAATTTACAAACTTTTAACCACATGATTAAAAATATGGAATCCATTTTTCTAAATTCAAAACCGAGTAGTGGCTGAAATTAATTTAAAATTAATTCTCGTTGTCAAAACAAAAAGTGTGTTTTTAAGAAATAATAACTATCAAAAGATTTACCTTTGTTAATGTCCAAATTAAGAGTGAAATTACATAAAATAACTAAAAATAGATTAAATGGTAAAAATATAATTCAATTACACTTTGAAACCAATTAAAAGAACAATCTAACTATATAAATAAATTAGATTAAAAGGCAGTTTTGAACTAAAATGCAGTATTTTTCACAATTAATTAAAAATGAACATTATCAGAAAAATAACAAAATTTCATCCAAGAAAATTTTGATGTCTATATTCTAAAAAAGAATAATAGTTTTCCAAATAGAACATATAAAAGTGACAAAAACTATATTTAAACAGGTTTTTCCATCAAAAGGCGGTAGATCGGACTTTTAATGAATATTAGACTGTTTATGCTTAAAATTGGATTCATTCACATTTTAAGCTTATAAATTTTATTTGATAAATGTATAAAAATTTAAAAAGAATGTATAATCATATTTTAGTTATTTCTATTCATTCCCGCCAATACAATGTCTAGGAGTTAACTACCATTTAAAATAATAATATTGTTTTATTATTTATCGGTATAACTAAACGTTGTGTGCAACATAAGATTTCAAAGAAACTCATTGTTGCATGTTGAGTATATGACAACCCTGCTTTTTATTACAACTTAAACACGCTTTATTACATAAAAATTCACTTGATACAACAATGAAGATCGAGAGGTTTAGTGTCTTTGGGGATTAGGATCATTACATAAAAACTTTAAACTTGAAATACAACAGCTTTATTGAAAACTTCCTTTACATGACCACTACATTCCTTCGTACTTAGCATTGCATGGGATAACCTGAGGACATGCATAAGAAAAGGGTGAGCTATAAAGCCCAGTAAGGGAGTACACAATGAATAACATGAGGAGTACAATACATGTTAGGCAATAGGCATATCAATAGGGCATAAGAGAAACATGAACATAAAGGCATGATAAAGCATGATAATCATAACATGGAAATGTGGCAACAACACTTAACATTGAATTAGCATGAGCCAAGGCTCATTGCACATGGAGCATGAGTAAACCATCATTGCACTTGAAGCACGAGTAAACCCTAGTTGCACTTGAATTAGAATGAGTAAAAAAAACTCATTGCACAAGACGTATCATGATACTATACTTTACCCAATGCATTGGAGCGCTATAAAGGGCGCACCCTTCTTAAACATTTCATTTCATGCATAAGTGTGCCACATGGATCATAAAACATGGATTCATTAAACATAATCATTTATTCCACGATAAAGGAATGTGGAATTCATACATGAAACTTTATAATCAATAAGTAAATGTGCATAAAGGTGAATACCCTTGATGGAGAAATGGGCATGGTATTCATTACACAATGATATTGGCTTAGAAAATCGGTGTGATTTCGGCAGCGTAACGGCGTGACATAAGAATTCATAAAAAAGGTTGATGAGAGATAAAGGGGTTACTCATCATATTTACATGTAATGGAAAGTAAGTAGGTCATATAGATACATGTCCTGACAATTGAAAAGGAATTTAGATTCATGATACAAAAGTATTGCTTGAATATAAAAGAGGAGAAAAAGGTTTCTTTCGGAATTTCGGCATAGTAACGGGTGTACATGGGAGGCTTTTAATGAAAGAGAAAGGGGTCTCCCATCATTCAAACAATAATAGGGCAGTATGGGAGAGGTTCTAAACCATACCCCAACATTCATAATTGAAATTAAAAGGGAAATACAACTTAAAGAAAATTGACAAAAATGAGAAAGGAAGGAAAAAACCCTTACTTGGAAGTGTGCTTCCAAAGGCTAGATAGAGGCTTGTGAGAGGCTTCTTGGGAGATTGGGGCACCTTGGGAGGATTCTATAGATAGTAGGGCAGAGGTTGGACGAACTCCAAGGGATTTTAGTGAGGAGGAAGTGGGAGCTTGGGTGGGTTTATATAGGAAAGGTGAGAGAATTCTTTATTATTTAGGTTTGGGACCCCTTATATTAAAATAATCCAAACCACAAACCAACCCATGGTATTTGCCCATGGTTTCTGGAAAAGGAAAGAGTAAAACAATATTTTACAAGGCCAAGGTCCGAACTTATTAAAAAATTAGGTTTTCTTATGTGGAGGTGAGTCACACTCCCATGGAAATTAATTTAAAAAGGCAAAGTGTTGAATAAGTCTTGAGGGCTCCATTAATGCTTTGAAAAGTAAGTCAAACAAACCCAAAACATCATTATTTTAATGATAAAACACATATTGGCCGAAAATAAGGATTATGGTATTTTATTACATCACCATTGGGTCATTATGATGTCATAAAACACATTATATATTTAAATGGTATTTAATTTTTACCCAAAAATTTGACTGTCTCAGAAAATTATGAAAAATTCACCGTTGGAAAATTTCGACGTCCTGATTCCAAAAATAATATTTATTTTATCTAAATAATTTTATAAATATGTGAATTTTCACTTTTAAAATAAAAACCGAAATTTATAAAAAAATTCACGGGTTTTGACAGAAATGGCTTTCAAACCTTAATAAAAATTTTAATTGCATTCATAAAATTATAAGATAATTTATACTTAATAAAAAATTAATTTAATATTAATAATAATATTTTATTAAAATATTATTTAATTCAAAAATCCTTTAATTTAATGAAATATAATTCTTAATTAAATAATAACTAAAAACACCATTTGTACTTTAAAAACTAATTACAATGTATCAAAAATGACTAGAAATTATATTCATTATTATATACAAAAATAATGTACATGAACATGGTGCTACTTATTTGTTACATAACCCCTTAAAATAGCCGCATAAGACCTAAGGGTATGGTGTGCGATGGTGACAGACTCTTGGGGCGGCTCGGATAACATCGCTCGAGTGGTAATTTCAATCAAATTCCACTTTTCCCGTAGACAATCACGTTCGAGCTTGACTTGATGAAGCTCAGCTTGGGCTTGGTCAAGGGCAAAGCCCAAAGACGCCACCTCCTTTCCGAGCTCTGACAAATGGGCTTCGTAAGGGAAAATACTACTGGATGAGGCCATCACTTCCTTTGTCTGAGTAGAAATGGGTTCGTTAAAGCCTTATATTTATACTAATCAGATGATCACTGTTCAACGGCTATAAAAGTAACGGTCACAAATCTTAACGTAAAACTAAAGAAGTTGACATCTTATAAAAACATTTTTCATAAAGAAACATTTTACTGGATCAAGAGGGATTTTCCATTAATGAAACTTTGGGTTGTTACAATATTCCCCCCTTAAGAAATTTCGCCCTCAAAATTTTCCTTTTCCCACACTAAAACAAATGTGGGTAACTCAGCTTCATCATATCCTCTGACTCCCATGTTGCTTCTTCAAACTTGTGGTTTCTCCACAACACCTTGATGAGGGGCATTGTCTTATTTCATAGAACCATTTCTCTACGATCTAAGATCTTCACTGGTCGGTCCTAATAAGAAAGATCATCTTCCAACTGTACCACCTCGGAAGAGAGTACATGTGAAGGGTCCGGTATGTACTTCCTTAAGAGGGATACATGAAAGACATCATGCACCTTGGCCATAGTAGGTGGAAGTGCTAGTCGATAGGCCACAGCCCCAACACGATCAAGAATCTCGAAGGGGCCGATGTACCTTGGACTTAACTTCCCTTTCTTTCCAAACCTCATGACCTTCTTCCACGGAGATATGCGTAAAAACACCATGCCTCCGACTTTAAACTCAAGGTCTCGTTGACGATTATCTGCATAACTCTTCTGTCGACTTTGGGCTGCCTTGATATGCTGCTGAATGGTTTTCACCTTCTCCACCATTTCTTTGACCATTTCCGGTCCAAGCAGCTTACGTTCACCGACCTCATCCCAACATGCCGGTGTTCTACACCTTTTCCCATACAGGGCTTCATATGGTGCCATTTGGATGCTCGAGTGGAAACTATTATTATAAGAGAACTCAACCAGAGGAATATGTTGATCCCATCCTCCTTTAAAGTCCATTGAGCACGCTCTCAACATATCCTCAAGTGTTTGTATAGTCCGCTCGGATTGGCCATCAGTTTGAGGATGATAGGCCGTACTAAAGTTCAGTTTAGTATTCAGAGCATGTTGAAGACTCTTCCAAAACTTAGAGGTAAATCTTGGATCTCATTCAGAAACAATAGATAGTGGTACTCCATGCAACCGTAACACTTCCCTGATATATATCTGTGCCAGTTTATCCAAAGAGAAATCCTCTCGAATAGCAATGAAGTGTGCAGTCTTTGTAAGACGATCCACAACAACCCAGATTGCATTGTTGCCTTTGGATATCCTTGGAAGTCCGGTGAAAAAGTCCATGGTGATGTTCTCCCATTTCCATTTTGGTATGGGCAATGGTTGCATCATCCCCTTAGACTTCTGTCACTCTGCCTTCACTTGCTGACACACCAAGCACTTTGATGTATATTCACCGATCTCCTTCTTCATATTATCCCACCAAAAGTTTTCTCGGAGATCTCGATACATCTTTGTGCTCCCTGGGTGAATAGAGAAATTTGAACTATGTGCATCATCCAAAAGTTCCTTCTTCAGCTCCGGACTTGATGGAACACATAGTCTTTTCCCAAACCGCACAATTCCTTCTTCATTAACATTAAACTCTGAAGATTTTCCCTTTTTGATAGCTTCCTCTTTTTCTTGGATTCCCGCATCATCCTTTTGAGCATTCTTTAACCTTTCCAAAAGATATGGTTGAGCAATAAATTGTGAAAGGATTGATGATGTTCCCTTCTTTATGATTCCCACATCCATCTTCATCAAGTCTAAGAAGATTGGATCCTTCTCAATTATCATCATTGATAGAATAGCTGGATCCTTTCTACTTAGGGCATCCGCCACCTTGTTCGCTTTCCCAGGGTGGTAATGTATTGAACAGTCATAATCCTTGATGAGCTCTATCCATCTTCTCGGGTGCATATTAAGCTCTTTCTGTGTGAATATATATTTAAGACTCTTGTGGTCAGTATATATCTCACATTTCTCTCCATAGAGATAATGCCGCCAGATTTACAAGGCAAAGACCACCGCTGCCAACTCCAGATCATGCGTTGGATAGTTTCGATCATGGACTTTCATCTGCCTTCAGGCATAGGATATCACTTTATCATTCTGCATCAGCACACATCCTAATCCCTTCTTTGAAGCATCACTGAATACCACAAAAAGCTCCCCACTTTTGGGTAAAGTGAGAACGGGTGTAGTGATAAGCCTCCTTTTCAACTCCTTGAAGCTTTCTTCGCATTCATCACTCCAAGAAAACTTTACTCCCTTTCGACTTAGCTTGGTAAGAGGGTTGGACAATCGTGAGAAATTTCTCACAAATCGTCGATAATATACAGCTAACCCCAAGAAGATACGGATATCAGTTACCGATGTTGGCCTCGTCCATCCCTCAATTGCATATGTTTTGGAGGGGTCCACAGATATCCCATTGCTTGTGATGATATGGACCAAGAATGAGACTTCCTTCAACCAAAAATCACACTTGATGTACTTGGCATAGAGCTTCTCCTTGCGCAAAGTCTCCAGTACAGTTCTTAAATGCTCCTCATGGTCCTCCTTGGTTTTGGAGTATATAAGAATATCATCTATAAAGACTACCACAAATTTGTCTAGGTAATCTCTAAAGACTCTATTCATCAAGTCCATGAATATTGCTGGAGCATTGGTGAGTCCGAAAGGCATTACTATGAATTCATAGTGCCCGTACCTTGTACGAAAAGCAGTCTTGGGGATATCTTCCTTCTTCACCCTTACTTGATAATATCCCGACCGCAAGTCCACCTTCGAGAAGTATTGTGCTCCACGCAGCTGATCAAACAAGTCATCGATTCTTGGGAGAGGATACTTGTTCTTTATCGTGATTTTGTTAAGTTCACGATAATCGATGCAAAACCGCATTGACCCATCCTTCTTCTTGACGAAGAGGACTGGTGCACCCCATGGTGATGCACTTGGGCGTATAAACCCTTTATCCAGATTCTCCTGTAGTTGTTTCTTCAGCTCTTCAAGCTCAAAAACAGCCATTCTATATGGAGTCTTGGATATTGGTAGCGCCCCAGGTATAAGTTCAATTGAGAACGCAACATCTCTTCTTGGAGGAAGACCAGGAAGTTCCTCGGGAAATACTTCAGCGAATTCCCTCACAATAGGCATTTCTTCAAGGGTGGTTTCTTCCTTGGACTCAATCATCTGTGCCAGATATGCGTTCTCATAAGGAAGTAATATCCATGCTTGAGATGATGGAGCTAAATGAGATTCATCTTCCTCCTGACACTTGTAAATAATTGGGGGTCGATTCTCCATATGGAGTGTGATTTCCCTCTCCCGACAATTTATGTTGGCTCTATTTAAGGAAAGCCAATCCATGCCAAGAATTGCATAAAATTCCACCAAAGGGAGTATGACGAGGTTCGCCGAGAAATTAAATCCACAGATTATAACAGGGGAGGACTTATACTCATGGGATGCAATGATTGCCCCATTTTCTGTACTCACCGACATCTTTACTTCCATGTTTTGTGGTGGTGCAGGGATTGTTCTACTAAACTTTTGAGATATAAAAGAATGCGTAGAACCTGAATCAAAAAGTACGTTCGCTATTCTTGAATGAATAACTAGCGTACCTATCACCACTTCGTTGTCGGGGTTCACTTCGGCAGAAGTGATGGCAAAAGTTCTTCCTTGCTGTTTTGGAGGTTTTTGGTTGCCTCTGATAACCCTTGGATTAGGGCACTGATTCGAAAAATGACCCGGTTCTTTGCATTTGTAGCATTGAACAACGCGTTGAGGTTCGAACGGAGCGTTCCTCTCCTCTGTCGTAGCTGCGGGTCCTTCTTGCTGACAGTTAACATCTAGGTTCCCTTCTCTTCCACACCTGAAGCATTTTCTTGTCCCCCTAAGGCAATTTCCAGGGTGCTTCTTTCCACACTTTTGGCAAGTGGGGTGCTGGAACTTCTTATCACCGTTGGATTTATCCATCGGACTACCAGCATTGAAGTCCACCTTACGCTTCTTGTCCCCATGATACCCCTGTGATTCTCCGATCTCCATTTCAACCTTGAGGGCACATCGGACAATTTCCTCATAGCTGTCGAAGTCACGGATCGCTAATGCTTTCCGCAAGCTAGGCTTCATCCCACCAAAGAAGTGGTCAACCTTGCATTCGGGGGTAACGACAAAGCCGGAAGCGTATCGTGCAAGCCTTGTGAAATTTGCCTCTTACGCTCCCACAGATTCTTCATCTTTCTGCTTGAGGGAAAGGAAGTCCCTTTTCATCTTAAGACGGAGGGTGCGCGGAAAATATTTATCGAAAAACATCTTCTGGAATTCCTTCCATTCCAAAGCATCGATCTCCTCCTCAGGCTTCGTATTTTTGTTCAACGTCCACCATTGATCAGCTTCACCCTCCATACGATAAGCCGCCGGGAGAACCTTCTCTTTTTCAGAGCATTGGAGGATGGAGAATATCTTTTCAATGGAGTTTATCCATTGGTCAGCGATCGTGGGATCGGATGATCCACTAAAAGTAGGAGGCCTTTGTCTCATGAAGCTTTCAATAGCGACTTGTTCTTTCTTAGGGGGGGTTGAACGTTCCTCTTGACCAGTGTTTCTATTCAAAACTTGAGTTAGCTGAGAGAGAAGCGTGACAAAGTTCGCGATTGCCGCTCCCATTGGATTGGGCATCTCATAAGTACAATCATCACACTGATCTTCACAACGGTTGTTAGCCCGAGTTCTCCTATTACTGGCCATTGGCTGGAATAAAAGGAAATTTAGGGGTAACACATAAAGGGTAATCCAAAGACAAAAGTTGATGACTTATAAATAAACTTTAATCTCTTTAACTCATGAGTCTATAGGATTCAATCCAGGATTTTCATGATCTCCCTTCTAACATATATTCTTAGGGGAATTTTTCCCTTAATAAGGGTTCATACTAAGATTGTGAATTTATCAAAACATATCCCCCGGGAGTGTCGTAACCAAGAGTGCAGAAAGGCCCATTGTCGTTCACCAGTTCCCATTCGAGTCTAGCTCAAAGCGGTGTTTTCGGGTTTTACCCCTAGGATACATCTGTACCAGAGTCGCCTCTACCTGCTCGTATCCAGACAGGGATGTATTTGTTTGATAAACCACTTACATAGTATTTACAAAAACTTAGGGATGGTTTTATTATACTTAGTCTTGTATATAAGGATTTACTAGGGTTTCCTAATCCCAAAAATAACTAACCCTATCCTCTGATACCAACTATGACAACCCTACTTTTTATTACAACTTAAACATGCTTTATTACATAAAAATTCACTTGATACAACAATGAAGATCAAGAGTTTTAGTTTCTTTGGGGCTTAGGATCATTACATAAAAACTTTAAAAATGAAATACAACATCTTTATTGAAAACTTCCTTTTCATGACCACTACATTCCTTCGTACTTAGCATTGCATGGGATAACCAGAGGACATGCATAAGAAAAGGGTGAGCTATAAAGCCCAGTAAGGGAGTACACAATGAATAACATGAGGAGTAAAATACATGTTAGGAAATAGGCATATCAATAGGGAATAAGAGAAACATGAACATAAAGGCATGATAAAGAATGATAATCATAACATGGAAATGTGGCAACAACACTTAACATTGAATTAGCATGAGCCAAGGCTCATTGCACATGGAGCATGAGTAAACCGTCATTGCACTTGAAGCAAGAGTAAACCCTCATTGAACTTGAATTAGAATGAGTAAAAAAACTCATTGCACTTGACGTATCATGATACTATACTTTACCTAATGCATTGGAGCGCTATAAAGGGCGCACCCTTCTTAAACATTTCATTTCATGCATAAGTGTGCCACATGGATCATAAAACATGGATTCATTAAACATAATCATTTATTCCACGATAAAGGAATGTGGAATTCATACATGAAACTTTATAATCAATAAGTAAATGTGCATAAAGGTGAATACCCTTGATGGAGAAATGGGCATGGTATTCACTACACAATGATATTGGCTTAGAAAATCGGTGTGATTTTGGCAGCGTAACGACGTGACATAAGAATTCATAAAAAAGGTTGATGAGAGAGAAAGGGGTTCCTCATCATATTTACATGTAATGTACAGTAAGGAGGTCATATATATACATGTCCCAACAATTGAAAAGTAATTTAGATTCATGATACAAAAGTATTTCTTGAATATAAAAGAGGAGAAAAAGGTTTCTTTCGGAATTTCGGCATAGTAACAGGTGTACATGGGACGCTTTTAATGAGAGAGAAAGGGGTCTCCCATCATTCAAACAATAAGAGGGCAGTATGGGAGAGGTGATAAACCATACCCCAACATTCATAATTGATATTAAAAGGGCAATACAACTTAAAGAAAATTGACAAAAATGAGAAAGGAAGGAAAAAACCCTTACTTGGAAGTGTGCTTCCAAAGGCTAGAGAGAGGCTTGTGAGAGGATTATTGGGAGCTTGGGGCACCTTGGGAGGATTCTAGAGATAGTAGGGCAGAGGTTGGACGAACTCCAAGGGATTTTAGTGAGGAGGAAGTGGGAGATTGGGTGGGTTTATATAGGAAAGGTGAGAGAATTCTTTATTATTTAGGTTTGGGACCCCTTATATTAAAATAATCCAAACCACAAACCATCCCATGGTATTTTCCCATGGTTTCTGGAAAAGGAAATAGTAAAACAATATTTTACAAGGCCAAGGTCAGAACTTATTAAAAAATTAGTGTTGCTTATGTGGAGGTGAGTCACACTCCCATGGAAATTAATTTAAAAAGGCAAAGTGTTGAATAAGTCATGAGGGCTCCATTAATGCTTTGAAAAGTAAGTCAAACAAACCCAAAACCTCATTATTTTAATGATAAAACACATATTGGCCGAACATAAGGATTATGGTATTTTATTACATCACCATTGGGTCATTATGATGTCATAAAACACATTATATATTTAAATGGTATTTAATTTTTACCCAAAAATTTGACTGTCTCAGAAAATTATGAAAAATTCACCGTTGGATAATTTCGACATCCTGATTTCAAAAATAATATTTATTTTATCTAAATAATTTTCTAAATATGTGAATTTTCACTTTTAAAATAAAAACCGACATTTATAAAAAAATTCACGGGTTTTGACAGAAATGGCTTTCAAACCTTAATAAAAATTTTAATTACATTCATAAAATTATAAGATCATTTATACTTAATAAAAAATTAATTTAATATTAATAATAATATTTTATTAAAATATTATTTAATTCAAAAATCATTTAATTTAATAAAATATAATTCTTAATTAAATAATAACTAAAAACACCATTTTTACTTTAAAAACTAATTACAATGTATCAAAAATGACTAGAAATTATATTCATTATTATATACAAAAATAATGTACATGAACATGGTGATACTTATTTGTTACATAACCCCTTAAAATAGCCGTATAAGACCTAAGGGTAAGGTGTGCGATGGTGACAGACTCTTGGGGCGGCTCGGATAACATCGCTCGAGTGGTAATTTCAATCAACTTCCACTTTTCCCGTAGACGATCACGTTCGAGCTTGACTTGATGAAGCTCAGCTTGGGCTGGGTCAAGGGCAAAGCCCAAAGACGCCACCTCCTTTCTGAGCTCTGACAAATGGGCTTCGTAAGGGGAAATTCTACTGGATGAGGCCATCGCTTCCTTTGTCTGAGTAGAAATGGGTTCGTTAAAGCCTTATATTTATACTAATCAGATGATCACTGTTCAACGGCTATAAAAGTAACGGTCACAAATTTTAATGTAAAACTAAAGAACTTGACATCTTATAAAAACATTTTTCATAAAGAAACATTTAACTGGATCAAGAGGGATTTTCCATTAATGAAACTTTGGGTCGTTACAGAGTACACCATCAAACATAGAATTACTATTAAAGTAAAATTAATATTTAATTCAAAAATATCAATAAATATGAAAATGTCATATTCTTTATTTACCTGGGATGTTACAATTCATGCTAAGATGGATTTTCCTAAATAAAAATTCCAATTCTCAAGAGGATTTCTAGACCAAATACTTTTTATTTTATCTTGAGCATATTTCTTGACTGAGCTTGGGACATGTCATCTTCCAAAACTTGCATTGAAATTTTCTAAAGCTAATGACTATGAAAAAAAATTAATATGATTGACGAATATATTGATAATCCCTTATCCTATAAAAAAACCTTTTAAATTAATCCTTATTTAGCCCATTGAGACCATGAATGACCTTATTAGGAATGATCCATTTTTTAAGACATTTGTTATCCATTACTACACTATTATTAGTAATTGAATGATATTTTAACGTTAAAGTGTGGGGGTCGAGGAATTCATGGTAAAAAAGGATGAATTTTATTGTTAGGAAAAATTATGGGGGTGCTAATTGAGGGTATTTGGAAAGGATTATCGACTCATTCATTATGCATTATATTTTTTATTCCTTAAAAAATGAAAACAAATAAAAGAAAAAAATGGGTTGTGGATAGGGAGTATTAAAAATCATCATCACCAGACTGATGATTTTTATCATAAGTGGTTAGGTGGTGGGTGTGAGATAAATTCTAAGAATAAATTTTGAAAATTTTAAAAAATGAAAAAAATACATAAAAAATTTAAAAAAGAGAAAATCATTCATTATGATTTCATTATTAATTAACATAATTTGTTATTGGGAAGTGGGAGTTGTTATTTTGAAGGGTAAATTTTCATTGAACTTATAATTTTGATATCATTCTTTATACTTTAAAAGATTATCCACCTCCTTGAGCCTTCATTTTAAACCATCAATTCTTACCAACCTTAAGACTCATATTAATTAGGACCTTTATTGAAAGCACTCATGATTTTGTGTTCCTGTTTTCTTTAAAAATTGAAGAAAGTAGTTTAATTAAATTATTATGTAAAAGGGTCATATTCTTATAATATTAGCATAAATATACTTGAATTTTATCATGAGTTATAAGAGAAAAGATTCAAAAGTGAGGTAGATCATGACTTTACATGTTTAATAATAATTAATTGTGAAGCTTTAATGAATGAAATGAGAATTTCTACCATTTCCAAATATAGGAAATTAAAATACATGGATTGGTTATTTTCTTTGAAATGTGTGAAAATTGATTTGATATTTAATATGAAAATTTAAATTTTGATTTACCATTAATGATAATTTTTTTACTACTTTGAAAATTAAATATTGGTAACATTGTTTATCTATTTAATTTAATGTTTAGATTTAATGCTTGATTAAAATCAAAGTTTAATCATGGGGGTATTTGATACACACATTTATCATGAAAAAATTTAAGTGTTTTCTTAATGTTTTTAAATTGTTTTCACCCATTTTTACCATACATTTCAATGTTTATTCAAAATAATTTAATTTTTATATAATGATTTGAAATAAATTTAAATTGTGGTTTTCAATGAATTGTATTATTAAAAATTGTTTTTTAAAATTTTAAATGTTATTTTATAAGTTTTTTTGAAACAAAATTATCATTTTTAATGTATTTTAGAAAAAAATGGTCCATCCATGGGTTGTCCCTCAACCATGTAAACCATCAGCCACATAGTCAGCCTATTAAAGAGGTTATCTAACCAAAAAGGCCATTAGGAGAGAATTACCAAGGAAGAAGGTGTACACATGGGCCCATGGGAGTAGCAAGAATGTGTTGTTGGGCATAAGCCTACTTGGGTTGCATAGGTGAGGCCTATGAAATGTACAGTGTGTGTGTGTTTTCAAGATCTGACCTCAGTGCAAGCTTTTGAACCAACATAGCCATAGATTGTTTTATACATGAGCACAAAGATCAGATTAATTTCTGATATAGGATAAGTAGTTCAGGGTATTTTTTACTCACTTATATAAATTCCAAAATCATGTCTCGCTCTCTCTTCCCCACACTCGGACACATTATAGCTGTCGTCTTCACCACTACCACTGCCTTTTTTATCACCTTTCACCATGGCTACTCACTAAGAAATTTCTTGACCAATCATTGGGGAGATTGAGGCTCAATCCTTTGGTGACTTCCAAGGTTGACTTCTACTAGGGATCACCTATGGTGCCTTGTGTTAACACCATGAACACGTTTCAGGGATGACTGACACTATGATCACCTATGTGATCTATAAGGCCCCAGTCTTAAACTTTACTTAATCTTGAGTTAATACAAGATTACACATTGAGGATCTTTTCAGGTTTAGAGTTTTAGAGAATTAGATCATAAAACTTGCATTACATTCCACATTTAAACAAAGTGGTTACATAAAAGACAGGATTCATTCTTCCCATCAACTGAAACATATTTAAAATAAAACTTGGATTCTTTCTTGACACATCCTTGACACTATCATCACATCACGTACCTTTCCCTTGACCTGTAAAAAACATTTCAAAATCATGGGATGAGCATAACAAGCTCAGTAAGGGATATAAAAATATGTAAAGGAAACATGAGTTTATATATACATAACAATGAAATAATACTTTACCCATAAAACATAGGCACTTTAACATACCTCATCAAATCAGGAATAAATCATAGAAATCATAAGATGTAAAAGGTAACTTGAGGCATTCATAACATTCTTACGTAGGGAGTAACCCTCTTGGTTACGTTTGGAATACCCATCACAGTATATTCCCTAAATATCTTCGGATAAACCCTAATGTTTCACTCTTTCGCGTTACCCAATGCATTGGAGAGCTATATTGGGCTCACCCGCCCTTAGTTTATCACGGAACCACCCGTCTTCATAATAATGCCCAAGAACCATAACATAATTGTATCACATAAAACATGCATAAAGGAAACATAACATTTCCACATTTCAATCACAAGATATCAATACAACACATTGATATAATAAAAACATTATGAAAACCATTTTCAATACCAAAATAAAAGAAAATTAAAACATGGTATTTATTTTTATTTTAAAAAGAAGGTATGGCTTGTAAAGGAAGCCGAAATTCAAATAATGGTCACGTCGGCGGAGAAGTCGTTGTCGCCGCATACGTACGACAAAAACATTCCCTTTTTTTGTTTAGTAAACACTTCGTATAAAAAATATTCCTTTTGAATAAATGTAAAAGTCAAAGGGGTTTATACACCGTATAAAATAAGGTTGTGTATAAAACAAAATATGCCTCAAGGAAAGGAGATTGAGACGAAGTCCCATACAAAGATGGTATCCTTGGTTTAAGGATAAATCAATTACATAATTATGTGTGACAAACGAATACACCAAATATAAGTGGATATTAAGTGTAAAATAATCAAAGGTCATTCACACATATTCAAAGTATGACATATTCAATAACTACATGTTGAACCCAAAGAAATCGAAATTGGGTTAAGAAGTTCCCTTGATAGCCTAACGGCGCCACATCAAAATGAGTTGATGAGAGATAAAAAGTATATCTCATCACTTGGACATAAAATTTACATAAATAAGGATATATGAGAACATATCCCAACATAAAAAAATGTAAATTAAATGACCAAACAAAAGAAGCCTTTTAAAAAGAGGAAGGTGAAAGGTTCCCCTACCGACTTGGGTATCTTTCAAAACATACACCCCATGAAAGAAGTACAATACATCATTGATGTAAATACTCATAAACGAAATTATATTACACAAAGAGTAGAATAATGGTCATTACATACACCACTCAAATAAAATTTTGGCAAATGTAGCATAAATCTCACGGGAATAAAAGTGAGATGAAAAATCCCTTACGAAAACTCGACAGCCTAACGGCGCCACATAAAACTTACAAAAATGGATTAATGAGATCAAATAGGGTATCTCATCATATTAACATAAATTTTATAGAAATATTAATATAAAAGAACATCCACCAACATAACAAAGAGGACCTTAAAAGAATTTACATAAAGGAGAGTACTTCAAAAGAAAGAGAGAGGTTAGATCTCTTACGAAAATTCGGCAGCCTAACGGTGCCACTCAAAACATCCAAAATGGATTGATGAGAGAGAATAGGGTCTCTCACCACATGAACATAAAAATTACAGTAATATTAATATGAAATAACATCCCAATAACAAAGAAGGATGAGCTTTAAATGGAATGACATAAAAGAGTGTACTTAAAAAAGAAAGAGAGGAGTAGGATCCCTTACCTCAAGTCCAACTTGTCTTGTTCGTTTCTTTATATTCCTGAATAATAAACTTTGGTCAATTAATAATTGCCTAAGTACCTCCTTTAGAGATTATTATTCAGTTCATATCACATATTATAATGTTATAATAATTGTTTAATAATGGTAGTTCAAATCAGACGTTTTTGCTGATGTTTGGTACAAGAGTCAAAAATGAACTTGTTTGAAAAAAGATTGCCCATGTAGATATAAGTAAATAATTTACAGAATATTATTAATGATTAAAATATCATATATATCCAGTAAATATTCATTTTATACTATTCCATATAATTTGGAGATAAAAAATGAAAATCACCGTTTATGGAGACGGTAGGCCGTACGTACGCATGAACGCTACTTTCATTTTTTTCATATTAATGGAAATAAAACAAAATGAGATATATATATATATATGTTATAATTACTGAATGATATCCATAATTTAGATGTAATATATTACATATATATCCATTATATATATGTACTTATAATATTACATAACATTTTGAGATAAGAAATGAAATGTACCGTTCATGGAGACGGTAAGTCGTACGTACGCATGAACGCTACTTCCATTTATATTTCATATTTAATGGAATTAAAACATAATGATACATAATAGTATTCCAGTATGGTATCATATATAATATAATTAAATATATCTTTTATACGTACCACATATGGTATTAGCGAATCAAATCACTTTGAGGGGGCGATAGTCCGCACTTCCTTAAATGAAGATATCGTGTTTACCCATAATGGAAACCATAAAGGTACACCATAAATGAAAAATACATAAGCTTAAGTAAAAAATAAAAATATTAGATATCATATATAAATATATTGTCATATTAATTTCAACCTTTCAAGGTGTTAGAATAATGTGGAACAATCATCGTTTCGGGAGGCAGAAATTCGCCATCCACGGAAACAGCATGTTCTTTAACCATTAGATGTAGGTGTGTGTAAGTGTAGCTCTAATACTTTTTATAAAAAAATCCTAGTATATTTAAGATACTGTATTTGTTACAAAATAAATGAATAAAAAGAGTTTAGGGGGTTGGAGAAGCAAAGTAAAACAAAAGGACACAAGTGAAGACATTACCTTAAAATCGGGTAACTCTCTTTGGTTTGAGCTCAAAGGCTTCCTTGATAAGACATCTGCCCAAAGTGAGGCTTCAAGGAGTAAGAGAGGGAAGTGTAGAGACAAAATGGGAAGGTTTTGGCTGAGACAAAGGCTTTTGAAGTGTGGGTAATGAGGTAGAGGTGGGGGCCTTTTATAAGAGGAGAGGAGGGGCACTCTTGTAAAGTTACAAAAATGTTAATTTATTTTCAAAAGAGATTCGGATTTTAAAGGTCCCACGTTGATGTATTTCGAGGATAAGTTGATAAGGGTTCGAAATACACTCATCCAATAGGTTTTGGACATGTTTAGGTCTTAGATATTACATTATCTTTCCATTTTATTTAAATCGTTAAATAATGAGGTCATCGTTGCATCATCATGCTGTCATAAATAATTTAATTTATTTAATGTATAAAAATTATAAAAAAAAATACTATTATGTAGGAAATATTTTTAGCTTTCCAATTACTATTTATAGTCAAAAATATTACTTGTATAACCCCATGTAAAAAGTGTTTTAGTAAAACATCTCATGTTTGTGTCATTTTTACTTTAACATTAAATAAAAAGATATTTATGTCATTTCCCAACCAAAGTGGCTCCATGGGGTCCCCAAGTTGACCCATGGATTTTCTTGGTCGTCAATGACACATCCAATGAGGGTAAGACATGTTTATAGGTCATTTCATTTTATTAAAACATTATTCTTACCATAAACTACACTAATTATCTCCAATCGCGATTAAAACTTAATAAGTTACTATTCGCCAAAAAATTATTTTTATCCTATTGAACCACATTTTACTTCTTAATGAAAACCATGTATGTCGGATTTTTGAAATTAAGAACACAAAGATGGAAAAATTTCATTTAAACGGAAAAATCAGTTTTTATAAGTACCACTTAGTGGTTTCACTATTCATCAAAAATTGAAGTTTTTCAGAAAAATCCCAAAAAATCACCCTACGATTTATTTGATATTCCGAATTCAAAAATGAAGTCTATTTTAAAAAATTCAATACATATATGTCACATTAATTAATTTAATAATTAATTCCCGTTGTCATAGCAAATAGCGTGTTTTTATGAAATAATAATTATCAAAAGATTGACACTAGTTTAAGTCTGATTTCAAAGTGAAATTAATTCCAACGACCACTCTTGGATTTAATGGTAAAAATATATTCTAATTTAAATTTAAAACCAATTCAAAAGATAATATAATAATATAAATAAATTAGATTAAAAAGAGGTTTTGAATTAAAATACAACATTTTACACTATTCATTAAAAAAATGAACTTTATCGGAAAGATACCAAAAATTTAAACAAAGTAAATTTTGATGTCCCAATTCTTAATAAGAGTTTTATTTGGTCCAATAGAATGTATAAGAGGGAACAAAACTATATTTTAATGATGGTTCTCCATCAAAAGGCGATAAGTGAACCTTTAGTGAAAACTAGGGCATATACGCCTAAAATTGAATTCTTTCCGTATTTTAAGCCTTTATCTTTTATCGGATAAATGTAAAAACATTTAAAAACATATATAATCATATTTTAGTTATTTCTATCCATTCCTTCCAATACAACGACTACATGTTAACTACCATTTAAAATAATATTATTTTATTATTAGAGTGCAACGTAAGATTCCCAAGAAACTCGTTGTTGCGTGTTGGGTACGCCATCGAGCATAGCGTCCCCTTTAAAGTCATATTAATATTTTATTCACAAATATGGATAAATATGAAAATTTCATATTCTTTATTTACCTGGGGTGTTACATCCTTCCCCCCTTTTGGGAATTGCGTCCTCGCAATTTTTAAAATTGAGCTTGGAAACATCCTTGAAAGTACCACATCGGAACAAGAGTCGGTAAAACAATCACTTTAAAATAAAGGAATATAAGTACAGAGGTCACCCGAGTTAAACCATACTAGGATTACATGTAGAAAAATATGGACATGGAAGAAAAAGCAAAGGTTCATGTTCTTGAGGGAGAGTGATATTAAACATGTCTAGGAGAAAGTTAACCATAAGAAAATCAAAACTTGTGATGGGTTAAACGGTATTCGATTCCCCAGTAGGAAAAGTTAACAGACAACATTTTTGTTTTAAGTAACTCTTCATTGAGGAATTTATTTTTGATCTTAAGGAAACATACTTACTTGTCATGTTGACTTTCAACTTTTACTAGATTCCTTAATCAAACTCATATTTTCTCCAAAAGACGAGTATTTAGGAAGACTTGTTCGCATTAAGAGTACTATAATCAACTTCTATAGAATCACCTAATCCCCCAAAGATTACTATATACTTCCCATGTCTTTAGGCTTTAACCAAAACCAAAACCAAAAAGGTTAGTAAGATTTCAGATAATCCAGAAAAGGATAACCCTTTAAAAAGAAAATCTATGCTTAATCTCCAAAATTTGTCCAACAAAACCCAAAGTTCAATGAGGACCATTCTATAATAAATTTTTCCATAAAATTATTCAAAGTAAACCAAACTAATATTGAAACCAAAATATTTTGAAGGATTTAGTCACATAGTCTACCACGTTAAATCGTATCATTTATCTCCAAACCACATCATTTTCTCTTAAGGTCTCGTATTGAAAAGTAATTAATCCTAATCACTTATCCTCCATGATAGGTTAATAAATTTCCACAGATAACCCAAAATAAACATACTCTTAATTCCTAAAATCATCTAACTAAAAAGAATCATTCAAACTAACCAGGGACTTCACGTAGTCCAGTGGTAGGCGATAAATTCCAGTTGCACTTTGGTTGTGGGTTCGATTCTCGCAGCTTTGTCCGACGCGACGGGTTGTCACACGGTCTGCGTGTTGTCCTTTTTCCAAAACTATATAATTCTTAAAACATTCCCCAAAACGAGATAAAATCTTCAAAAATAATCATAGCATATTTTAACCTCAAGTTTATCTCATGCCTTTCATTTTCCATCATATCATATAATAACCCATAATTACCTCAAAAGTAAGGATCATATAAACTCTAATGGTTACCTTTATAATTATTACCTGAACTTCCAAACCGATTGGTCATCTCGTACATGATGCATTACAGAACATACTAAGTTTCAAGTGGTTGATCATGACTCCTTGATAGTTGGTTTATAACAACCATGAGTTTCATCATTGAATCCCCCATTTTATCTAGTATCTTAATCAGAGAACCACCACAATTTCCTTCAAACCTGTTGTCTCTTTGGTGCCTGCTAGATCCATCCATTCACTAAAAACAGAAATGTTAGTGTGAGTATATCAACAAAACCATCATGTACTAATGAGGAATATAACTACTAAGATATACTTACTTATTCACTTTATCTAAAAATAGTACTCTTTCTGAAATCCTAACCATTATGGTAATGTCACTTATTCTTAAAGAATACCCTAACCTCTAAAGTTATCTAAACCGACCTTTGATACCAACTATAAGGCCCCAGCCTTAAACCTTAATTAATCTTGAGTTAATACAAGATTACACATTGAGGATCTTTTGAGGTTTAGAGTTTTAGGGAATTAGATCATAAAACTTACATTACATTCCACATTTAAACAAAGTGGTTACATAAAAGACAAGATTCATTCTTCCCATCAATGGAAACATATTTAAAATAAAACTTGGATTCTTTCTTGACACATCCTTGACACTATCATCACATCACGTACCTTTCCCTTGACCTGTGAAAAACATTTCAAAAACTTGGGATTAGCAAAACAAGCTCAGTAAGGGATATAAAAATATGGAAAGGAAACATGAGTTCATATATACATAAGAATGAAATCATACTTTACCCATAAAACATAGGCACTTTAACATACCTCATAAAATCATGAATAAATCATAGAAATCATAAGACATAAAAGGTAACTTGAGGCATTCATAACATTCTTACGTAGGGAGTAACCCTGTTGGTTACGTTTGGAATACCCATCACAGTATATTCCATAAATCTCTTCGGAGAAACCTTAACGTTTCACTCCTTCGCATTACCCAATGCATTGGAGAGCTATATCGGGCTCACCCGCCCTTAGTTGATCACGGAACCACCCGTCTTTATAATAATTCCCATGAACCATAACATAATCGTATCACATAAAACATGCATAAAGGAAACATAACATTTCCAAATTTCAATCATAAGATATAAATACAACACATTGATATAATAAAAACATTATGAAAACCATTTTCAATACCAAAATAAAAGAAAATTAAAACATGGTATTTATTTTTCTTTTAAAAAGAACGTATGGCTTGTAGAGGAAGCCAAAATTCAAATAATGGTCACGGTGGCGAAGAAGTCATTGTCGCCGCATACGTATGACAAAAACATTCCCTTTTGTCATTTAGTAAACGCTTCGTATAAAAAATATTCCTTTTGAATAAACGTAAAATTCAAAGGGGTTTATACACAGTATAAAATAAGGTTGTGTATAAAACAAAATATGCCTCAATGAAAGGAGATTGAGACGAAGTCCCATACAAAGATGGTATCCTTGGTTTAAGGATAAATCAATTACATAATTATGTGTGACAAACAAATACACCAAATATAAGTGGATATTAAGTGTAAAATAATCAAAGGTCCTTCACACATATTCAAAGGATGACATATTCAACAACTACACATTGAACCCAAAGAAATCGAAATTGGGTTAAGAAGTTCCCTTGACAGCCTAACGGCGCCACATAAAAATGAGTTAATGAGAGTTAAAAAGTGTATCTCATCACATGGAGCTAAAATTTACATCAATAAGGATATATGAGAACATATCCCAACATAACAATATGTAAATTAAAAGACCCAACAAAATAAGTCTTTTAAAAAGAGGAAGGTGAAAGGTTACCTTACCGACTTGGGTATCTTTCAAAACATACACCCCATGAAAGAAGGACAATACATCATTGATGTAAATACTAATAAAGGAAAGTATATTACACAAAGAGTAGAATAATGGGCATTACATACACCACTCAAAGGAAATTGTGGCAAATGCAGCATAAATCTCACAGGAATAAAAGTTAGATGAAAAATCCCTTACGAAAACTCGGCAGCCTAACGGCGCCACATAAAACTTACAAAAATGGATTGATGAGATCAAATAGGGTATCTCATCATATTAACATAAAGTTTATAGAAAGAAAAATATAAAATAACATCCCCCAACATAACAAAGAGGAGCTTAAAAGAAGTGACATAAAGGAGAGTACTTAAAAAGAAAGAGAGAGGTTAGGTCTCTTACGAAAATTCGGCAGCCTAACGGCGCCACTCAAAACATCCAAAATGGATTGATGAGAGAGAATAGGGTCTCTCATCACATGAACATAAAAATTACAGTAAGATTAATATGAAATAATATACCAATAAAAAGAAGTATGGGCTTTAAAAGGAATGACATAAAAGAGTGTACTTAAAAAGAAATAGAGGAGTAAGATCCCTTACCTCAAGTCCAACTTGTCTTGTTCGTTTCTGTATATTCCTGAATAATAAACTTTGGTCAATTAATAATTGCCTAATTACCTCTTTTAGAGATTATTATTCAGTTCATATCACATATTATAATGTTATAATAATTGTTTAATAATGTTAGTTCAAATCAGACGTTTTTGCCAATGTTTGGTACATGAGTCAAAAATGCACTTGTTTGAAAAAAGATTGCCCATGTAGTTATAAGTAAATAATTTCAAGAATAGTATTAATGATTAAAATATCAAATATATCCAGTAAATATTCATTTTATACTATTCCATATAATTTTTAGATAAAAAAACGAAAATCACCGTTCATGGAGACGGTAGGCTGTACGTACGCATGAACGCTACTTTCATTTTTTTGTCATATTAGTGGAATTAAAACAAAATGAGAGATATATATATATGTTATAATTACAGAATGATATCCATAATTTATATATAATATATTACATAAATATCCATTATATATATGTACTTATAATATTACATAACATTTTGAGATAAGAAATGAAATGTACCGTTCATGGAGACGGTAAGCCGTACGTACGCATGAACGCTACTTCCATTTCTATTTCATATTTAATGGTATTAAAACATAATGATACATAATATTATTCTAGTATGGTATCATATATAATATAATTAAATATATCCTTTATACTTACCACATATGTTATTAACGAATCAAATCACTTTGAGGGGGCGGTAGTCCGCACTTCCTTAAATGAAGATATCCCGTTTACCCATAATGGAAACCATAAAGGTACGCCATAAATGAAAAATAAAGAAGCTTAAGTAAAATATAAACATATTATATATCATATATAAATATAGTGTCATCTTTATTTCCACCTTTGAAGGTGTTAGAAGAATTTTGAACAATCATCGTTTCGGGAGGCAGAAATTCGCCATCCACGGAAACAGGATGTTCTTTAACCATTGGATGTAGGTGTGTATAAGTGTAGCTCGAATAATTCTTATAAAAAAATCCTAGTATATTTAAGATACTGTATTTGTTACAAAATAAATTAATAAAAAGAGTTTAGGGGGTTGGAGAAGCAAAATAAAACAAATGGACACAAGTGAGGACATTACCTTTAAATCGGGTAACTCCCTTTGGTTTGAGCTCAAAGGCTTCCTTGGGAAGACTTCTGCCCAAAGTTAGGCTTCAAGGAGTAATAGAGGGAAGTGGATAGACAAAATGGGCAGGGGTTGGACGAGCCAAAAGCTTTTGAAGTATGGGTAATGAGGTAGAGGTGGGGGCCTTTTATAAGAAAAGAGGAGGGGCACTCTTGTAAAGTAACAAAATGTTACTTTATTTTAAAAAGAGTTTCGGATTTTAAAGGTCCCACATTGATGTATTTCGAGGATAAGTTGATAAGGGTTCAAAATACACTCATAAATTTGGTTTTGTACATGTGTAGGTCTTAGATATTACATTATCTTTTCATTTTATTTAAATCGTTAAATAATGAGGTCCTCGCTGCATCATCCTGATGTCATAAATAATTTAATTAATTTAATATCTAAAAATTATAAAAAAAATACTATGATGTAGGAAATATTATTATCTTTCCAATGAATATTTATAGTCAAAAAATGACTTATATAAACCCATGTAAAAAGTGGTTTAGTAAAACATCTCATGTTTGTGTCATTTTTACTTTAACATTAAATAAAAAGATATTTATGTCATTTCCCAACCAAAGTGGCTCCATGGGGTCCCCAAGTTGACCCATGGATTTTCTTGGTCGGCCATGACACATAAAATGAGGGTAGGACATGTGTATAGGTCATTTAATTTTATTAAAATATTATTCTTACCATAAACTACACTAATTATCTCCAATCGCGATTAAAACTTAATAAGTTACTATTCACCAAAAAATTATTTTTATCCCATTGAACCACATTTTACTTCTTAATGACAAACATGTATGTCGTATTTTTTAAATGAAAAACACAAATATGGAAAAATTTCATTTAAAAGGAAAAATCAGTTTTTATAAGTACCACTTAGTGGTTTCACTATTCATCAAAAATTGAAGTTTTTCAGAAAAATCCCAAAAAATCACCCTAAGCTTTATTTGATATTCTGAATTGAAAAATGAAGTCTATTTTACAAAATTCAAAACATATATGTCAAATTAATTAATTTAATAATTAATTCCCACTGTCAGAGCAAATAGCGTGTTTTTATGAAACAATAAGTATCTAAAGATTGACACTAGTTTAAGTCTGATTTCAAAGTGAACTTAATTCCAACGACCACTCTTGGATTTAATGGTAAAAATATATTATAATTTCAATTTAAAACCAATTAAAAAGGTAATCTAATCATATAAAAAAATTAGATTAAAAAGAGGTTTTGAATTAAAATATAACATTTTACACTATTCATTAAAAAAATGAACTTTATCAGAAAGATACCAAAAAATTACAAAAAATAAATTTTGATGTCCCAATTATTAAGAAGAGTTTTATTTGGTCCAATAGAATGTATAATAGGGAACAAAACTATATTTTAATGACGATTCGCCATCAAAAGGCGATAAGTGAACCTTTAGTGAAAACTAGGGCATATACGCCTAAAATTGAATTCTTTCCGTATTTTAAGCCTTTATCTTTTATTGGATAAATGTAAAAACATTTAAAAACATATATATTCATGTTTTAGTTATTTCTATCCATTCCCTCCAATACAACGGCTACATGTTAACTACCATTTAAAATAATATTATTTTATTATTAGAGTGCAACATAAGATTCCCAAGAAACTCGTTGTTGCGTGTTGGGTGCGCCATCGAGAATAGCGTCCCATTTAAAGTCATATTAATATTTTATTCACAAATATGGATAAATATGATAATGTCATATTCTTTATTTACCTGGGGTGTTACATTATCTCCCTCGAGCCACTGTGAAGGCTAGAGTTCTTGAAAAATATTTTTGTTTCATTTCCACCATTCTTCTCCACTACTACACCTTCCAATAACTATGATAAAATTTTTCATTGATCCTTCCAATTCCATGAAAATTTATGGTGGAGCTTGCATAGTGCACACACTCTATGTTATTTTCTTGATACAGGAAGTGGTAATTTTAATACCCATGATCTATTATTTTTGTGACAATATATGTGATCTACAATTGGCGTGAT
>CAUJRU010003317.1:0-51651 GCA_963277665.1 Viscum album | reverse complement strand
GAGTTTTTTGTTATTCTTTTTGGTCTTACGAATTCACCAGACATCTTTATTTCATTGATGAATCGAATATTTAAAAGGTATCTAGATTCCATTATGGTGGTGTTTTTGGATGATATACTGGTGTATTCTAGGACAAAAGTGGATCATGAGAAACACTTGGCTATAGTGTTTGGTGTCTTGTAGAAGCATCTTCTATGTTCCATGTTATCAAAGTGTGATTTTTTTATACAATAAGTACATTTACTTGGCCATATAATTTCTAAAAAAGGGGTTTCTAAAGATTGGGAAAATATAGAAGTTGTTATCTCTTAGAATCACCCAAATAATGTATTTGAGATACATAGTTTCATTAGCTTGGTGGGATACTACAAACATTTTGTACATGAATTTTCACATTTTTCATCACTGATGATAGCTTTGATGATGAAATAAATTCCTTTCTAATAGAACAGCGAATGTCAAAAATCCTTTCAAGAGATTGAGGTTAGACTTACATCAGCACCTATTCTTACATTTACAGAGTCTATATAGGGATATGTAGTCTATTGTGATACATTGCGATCTGGGTTGGGATGTGTTATCATACAGAGAGATCTTGTTGTTGCTTATAGCTCATGGCAGTTATAGTTGCATGAGAGGAACTACCCAACACATGATTTGGAATTGGTTTTTTAGTCTATTCTTTGAAGAATTAGCATAATTATCTTTTTGGTGATAAATTTATGATGTTTATGGATCATAATAGCTTGAAACACATTTTCTCACAAATAGATTTGAATTTAAGGAAAATAATATGGATGGAATACCTTCAAATGTTCAGCTTCAACTTGATGTATACACTAGGTAAAGGGAATTTGGTAGTGTATTCATTAAGTAGGAAGTTGTATAATCATGTGGCTAAAGAAGCTTTGAATTAGTGGCAGTTGATGTTATTTATAGAATACATGCACCTGGATTGTACTGACTAGGGTGATATTGCAGTTTTCTTCCCAGTTTTGTTTGTTCCAAATTTGGTTTAGCACATGAAATAGGCTTAGATATATGATCATAAATGTACTACCATGAGTTCAAAACTCAGTGGTGAGGAGACCATTAAGGTATGGAATATGGACGGGAGTTCAATTTTGAGGTTTAGAAATTGGATCATTGTACCTTTAGTTTATTAGAAACAACCACTTAATGATTACCACCATTCGAAATAGGCATTTCATCCAGGAATCCAAAATATGTATAAAGTAATGAAAGCACATTTTTTTGTGAGTTGGCATGAAAATTGAAATGGCATAGTATATTTAGAGATGTTTCATCTTTTAGTAGGTCAAGGCAGAACACCAGAAAATAATGGGTATATTGTAGTATTTACCAATTCCCATGTGGAAATGGGAGTAGATAACCATGTATTTTTTGAAAAATTTACCAAGGATGGTTAGGAAACACGATTCCATATGGGTGATTGTAGATCATCTCATGAAGTTGACTCATTTTATCCCTATTCGTGAATCTCATACGGTGGAGGAATTATACAAAATATATTTATGGGAGGTTATAAAGAGGCATGAAATTTTAGTTTTGATTATATCTGATAAAGACCCCAGGTTTATGTCTCATTTTTAGAAATCCTTACAACAATACCTTGGGACTCAGTTTACTACGAGCACAACGTATCATCCTCAAACATATGGACAATATGAAAGAAAAATAAAAATATTGGAGGACATGATTAAGGCTTGTGTAATGGATTTTGCTGTCTTATAGGAGGAGCACATACCATTAGTGGATTTATCATACAAAAAAAGTTATCAGACCTCAATACATATGGATTCTTTTGAATCATTATATGTGTGTTCTTATCGTTCTCCACTTTTTCAGGTGGAAATAGGTGAGACTTCACTGGTTGGAACAAGCCTTGTGAAAGAGAAGATAGAGAAGATTCATTTTATTAGAAATAGAATGGAGACGGCTTAGAGTCATCATAAATCTTATGTGAATTTTCATTGATGATCATTGTCATTTAAGGTGATTAATCATGTGTTCTTAAGAATCTCTTCGAGGATTGGGCATCATCATTTTGGTAAGCAGGGAAAGTTGTTTCCTTGGTATATAGGACCTTATAAAACACTTAAATGAGTTAGTGAGGTGGAATATCAGTTGGATTTTCCACCAAGGTTCAATTAAATGCATAATGTGTTTCATGTATCTTAATTGAAGAATTATCAACCTGATCTTGACTATGTGATTTGATGGGATCACATTGACCTGGAGTCGGATGCTATATTGATTCATCTTTTGGTACAGATTGTGGATAGGAAAGAAAAATTCTTGCATGGTAAAATCATCAGTCTAGTGCAGGTTTTATAGTGACATGGTCGAATTCACGAAGAAATGTGGGAGTGTGAAAATGAAATGTTGGATCAATGGCCTGAACTCTTCCAACACAACTCTGGTTTTCTTATTTCTAGGGATGGAAAGGCTAACAGTGGGGAGAATTTAGCACCCCCAATTTTAGGTACTTGACCCTTTATTTATGTATTTTAAGTATATATAATGACCAGGTTAAGTTGTGGGAGGTTCGTAGGATTTTTGGAATTTTTTGGAGGATTTTTTGGAGGCTCATGGTTTGATCATGGTTAGTAGAAATCGTGTAGGACCTCTAGAAAACCATTCAGATTATGTGTAAGGAGGGATAGTAGCTTTTCATAGTTGGCAAATGGTTTGGACAAATTGTGTGGATTCTAGGAGAAATTTTTCACCTTGAATTAATGGGAAACACACGGTTGGTGCACAGTTTGTCTAACTATGTGACCCAACTGTGTGAGGTATTGGACTGAGACATTATCAACTACACGTTTGGCGCACGTTTTTCCAAACCATGTAGAAAAACCCTATAGTGTATAGTAATCCCTCAACATTTTATGAATCTAATTAGATTTACCTCCTTAAGCACTCATTTTTTCCTTAATCCTTCCATAATACAAACTCCTTTTGCTCCAAAGGTGTGAGAGACATTTCCCTTTGGTCAGGGAGTGATTTTTAAGTGAATCAAAGTCTATTAGAGATCCATATTCATCGATCAGTCTCTTTTCTTGGTCTTTCTTCATTTATTCCTCCTTCTTCACTTTCTCAAAACCTTAGATCTAATCTTTTGGAGATAGATATATGTTCCTTGATGGTAATGGTGATATTTTATCATTGGATCTAGGGAAGGAAATGTGTTTCGTGGTTGGATCTAGATAATTGTTATACTGTTCTTTGTTTTCGCCAATGTTTTGAGGTATTTGACTTCTCTCTCGACTCAGCTTGATTTAGAAATTGATGGATTGATTTTAATTAAATTATTTACTTTAAATGGTCGTGAAATATTTGGGTGATTCTTGATGAAAATTATGTTTTTTCATTGGCATAGAAATTATGTAAAATGTTTGGTTCTTGGAAAACTCTGTTTATAATTTTAAAATGGTGAATTTAAAATTATGGTTTGAATTGATGCATGTAAAGTATTTTTTGAAATACTTTAAAAAGAAGGAATTTTTTTGATTGAAATGACTTGGCATAAGATTAGCATTAATTTTTGGGTGTGATTTGAATAGGATGGATGATGGTCATGTAGTACCACCATCAAAGGGGAAAATTATGGATGTGAAGTTCTACCATTAATGGTAATGCCAAGCTTGAGTGTGTGTGTGTGTGTGTGTGTGTGTGTGTATGGGCATGAAAATTAATATTCTAAATGGGATTTGAGAAAGGTTTTAAAGGATTTTTTTTATTTATTTCCATGGAAATTTATTTGGTTTTGATATAATCTATTTTAAGTTTCTTTTAAACTATTTTATATAAATGGGATAACAAGTTTTGTCCAAGTTTCGTAATTTGGGAAGTCATTAGGTAAATCCTACTGAGTTTAGAATCACCCCCTTCTTGGGCACTATTGTGCATTTGTAGATGTCATCTATCGATACACAGGTAAAGGCAAGGTATTTTAGTTCTTTAGTGATATTTCTTGATATCATGGGAATTTATTATCATGTTGGATCTTGGAGAAGTTCGGGAGTTTCCGGTTTGATGTCTTTATGTTGTTGGGTTATGGTTATATTTAATTCCTTTGGTTGTGTCACTTGGTTTATGCTTTGTACTCTGATATGGTTATTGGTTTTGTTATATTTTGAGTTGTATTTTTGTAATCATGCATCATATATAGGTTTTTTTGTTTATGGCACTGTAGGTTTGGTCACCTCAGTGAGAAGAATTACATAGTAATAAGAGAGTGTGAAAGTTTTATGATGGGAAATCAGAGAAGAGTGTCTTTCAACTTAGATGGTCGAAAGCCTAAGGATCGGAAGTTGGATCTTGTACACTTAGGAATTTGGGGACCTAACTTTGTTCATTGATATAATGGTTTTCTTTAATTTCTTAATTTCATTGACAATATTATATTAAAATTATAGATTTATGTCTTGAAGCATAATTCTTATGTATTTCAATTGTTTATTTAGTGTAAAACATTGGTAGAAAGGGAGTGAGACTAGAATGAACAAAAAACTATGGTGAGTACATCAGAAACAACTTTTAGAATTTCTATAAGAAGGAATGAATAAAGAATGATAGGATTGTGCTCGGAACTCTATAATAGAATGTAGTGGCTAAAATAATAAATAGGACTCTAATGGAGAAATCTAAGAGTATGAGATTGCACTCAGGAATGCCTAAGGTAATTTAAGTAGAGGCACTCAGTACAATATCTTATCTTACCAATAGAAGTCCATCATCGGTAGTTGGGTAGAAACTTATAGAGGAGTTGTGGTCTGGAAAATAACTATAAGTTCATCATCTCAAAGTCTTTAGTGGTTTAGCATATGTACATCTAAATTCTAAGGATAGGGACAAGATTGATTCAAAATATAAAATGTGTTTTTCCTTGGTTATGGAGATAAAAATTTTGGTATCACTTGTGGGATGGTGAAAGAAAATAGATCATAATAAGGAGTGATGTTGTCTTTGATGAAAAGTTTGTATGAAAGGACCAAAATTTGGTGGGGTAGGAAGTTGATGGAGAATCAACTATCAAAGTCTGGGTTGATCTGGGTACCAGTAGCTTGAAAAAACTAGAGAACTAAGATGTAGGTGTTGAAAGAACCATAATTATAGATATAATACCATATTAAAGACCATAAAGTTTAAGGGTAGCTAAATCTTAAATGGGAGCACCATATTTATGTGCCTCGAAAGTATGAGTACTAGAAGTTCATATACTGATAGAAAGAGCATATCCAAACAGTTCATTTCAGCCAATTCGGTTGAGAAGATCAACCATAATCAGGAGACCAGTTCAGAGGTATGGGGTTGATATAAAATTTATACTCCTAAGGGATGTAGGAGAACCTAAAAATCTAGAGTAAGAAAAATCACTTAGTGACTCTAAGTAGTTTGAGTCAGCAATGAATGATTATATGAATTCATTAAAGTTTAACAGATCTTGGGAGATAGATGGACTTTTGAAGGGTAAAAAGGCACTTGATAATAAGTAGATTTATCAGATTAAGGGAAAATATAATGGAAATAATGGATACAGGGCATGGTTGGTAGTGAAAGGGTTTCAACAGAATGAAGGAGTATATTTCTCAAAAATCTTCTCACCGGTAATTAAACATCCTACCATCAGAACAGTTTTAAGCATGGTTTCATGGTAATATATGTACCTAGAATAGATGGATGTCAAGAGAACTTTCCTTCATGGTTATTTGGAGGAGGATATCTATATACAATAACTGATAGGTTTACCAGTAATACGGAATCATAATGTGGTTTTTAGATTGAATAAAAGCCTCTATAGGCTGAAGCAATCCCCTCGACAATGGAATCAAAAATTCAATTCCTTCATGAAAGAAGAAGGGTTAAAAAGGTGAAATTTAGATCATTATTTTATTATAATCAAGTTTAAGGTGGTTTATTCACCATATTTATTTTTTATGTGGATGAAATACTGAAAACTAGATCATATGCTTGAAAAATAAGAAATTTGTAGTGTGATTTATCCGAAATATTCAAGATGAAAGATCTTGGATGAGCAAGGAAGATTATAGGGGTAAAGATCAAGAGAGATGGGAAAGTTGGGACTTTTGTTCAATCATGAAAATATTGTATCTAGAAAATCATGAAAATTTTTGGGATGGTCAGAAGTAAGTTGGTCTCAACCCCTCTTGAGGCTCACTTCAAGTTGTCCAAGCCACAGGTCCAGACAATGGAAGTTCAGGCCAGGTATAAGGAGAAAGTACCACATTCATCATTTCTCAGAAGTTTGATATATGTAATGGTTTTCAATCAGTTATAAATTTCCCATGTATCACTATAAAAAATCACGAGACTTGTAATGACCCGCTCAATCTCATTAGCTTGAGAGCATAACGAGTCATTACTTGCCCTTAAGCGACACCCCCAAGATTCCAAAGGCTGGAAATAAATGCCAAAGGGTTTCAAATACAATTGGGGGAATATTTTCCCTTTAGGAAATAAACCAATAAACCAACAACCCAGAACCAAACCATTTACTAAATGATGAATGGACAAAAGAAAAACAACTCAACAACTTCATGTATCTCAAACCCATAGCAAAGTGTGCAACAGCGGAAGACCAAACTAGTATCAAAGTAAATAGTGGATAAAGGAAACAAGACTCTCAAGAGGACACAAGACTCCATGATTCACAATCTCTGAGCTACACAATCACCAAATAGCCCAAATATCACGAGGTAGTGCTAAAAACGTAGGAAACGTTACCTTTGCCCCTGTCCCGGAAGATAGCATCTGCAAAAACACCAAAGTGACAAAGAAGGGGTGAGTATAAAACTCCATAGGTTTTCCCCAATGACTTACCTACTCAAGAAACTATGATAGAAAAGTTAACTACATTAATATAAAACAGTTTATATAAAACAATTTACTAAAACAGTTTATAACCAAATATAAGCAAGTTTCAAAAACCGTTTGCAACCAAGTGAAAAAAAAACTAAATGAAACCAATTTCCAACAAGCTATTTTTTCATAAAAATAACTAATCAAATCTTTAAAACCATTTCATAATATCCCTTTTTGTCATTCCCCAACCATTCCAAAAACCCATGCAACCAAACATGCATGCTACGTGATAAAAGTTCCATACTCATGAGCAGTTTCTCGTCGATCTACCAAGTCATCACAGGGTAATTATATATCATGTTCCAGTTGAATTTTGGAACTGAGCATAAGTTCATATTTCAACCAAGTCTCATAAATGAAATATGAACACACACACCAATATTCCCAAGGATCATTCCAAAAAAACTTTTCAATAAAATCACTTTTTTATTGAAAACCATTTTCCATCAAAATCATTTCAATGCCAAACCATTTCAATAAAATGCCCTTTTTGTTGAAAAAATATTTCCCATCAAACCATTTAGAAATTCCAGAAAATCAATAATTTAAAATCATCATTTTAAATTCAAGAAATTAAATCGCTTTGCACAAAAAATCATCAAGATTACACAATTTCACCAAAACCATAAATCATCACTAAAGAAGATTTATTCCAAGAATTAAACCAAGATTTAACAATCAATTTAATTCAAGATAATTAATTTGAAACTAATCCGATCAATTCTAGTAAGAGGAGTCGATATTGAAGCCACCTACCTCAAAGGTTTTGATAAAAACCCCAACGAATGAAGAACACACAAGGAAACCAGGATGATTCTCCAAGAACCCACCTTAGATATTTTCTCCTAGAAAGATCAAGATCAAATCTCATAATATTTTTCATCCACGCACCTAGATCTACCCATAATGGGTGTAGATCTAAGAAATCAATAGAATAGGAGAAGTAAATCTAAGAAATCGATCAAGAACAAAGAATAACGATCACATACCTCAAGAATCCAGCTTTGATTCACCAAGTAAAGCCTTAAGATTGACTCCAAAATGCTTGAGATAGGTTATAATACCTTCAAGGAAGATAAATCCTGAGTTATGGCTACTTAGGAGTAAAAACGAGCCACTTAGAGGCAAAAACGTGTGAGATCTACTTTTTTAGGATCTCACTTAAACATCTGCACGGTTAGTTCGCATAGTTAGAAAAACCATGAGCTAATTGTGCATTAGCAACTACCTAGGCAGACCCTCACACAGCTTCCTCGCACGGTCTCCCTAACCGTGCTCCAATCTTGCTGGAGCCACTACCTCAAGAGGACCAATTACACACGGTTTTTCCACACAGTTAGACAAATTGTGCGTCGCTCATGTGACTTCCATTTGGACTCAAAACTACTTCCAAAGTTCTACCAACTCTCCCATTCATCTCCCTTAAACTTTATAGCCAAGAAAATAATCAAGTAAGGGTTACATATCAGAAACTGGGGGTACTACATTCTCCCCACCATTGGAATTTCTGTCCTGATAAAGTAGAAAACATTTCTTCCCTAAAAGAGTTTGGCCACTGCTCTTTAATTTCCTTCTTGTGTTCCCAAGAATCTTCCTGAATTTGACCATGCTGCCATAAAACCCGCAATAGACCGATGATTTTTCCACTCAAGGATTTCTCTTTCCTATCCACAATCTGTACCGGGATATGTATCAACAAAGCATCCGGCTCTAGTTCAACGTTGTCCCATCTGATCACATGGTTAGGATTAGGCTGATACTTTTTCAACTGAGATACATGGAACACATTATACATTGAACTGAACCATGGTGGTAATGCCAACCGATATGTCACCTCTCCAGTGCATTATAGTATCTCGAAAGGGACTATGTATCTAGGAGATAGCTTTCCCTGATTCCTAAAATGACAATGTCCAAGCCTTAGAGATATCCTCAAGAAGACATGATCACCCACAACGAACGACAACGGTCTTCTGCGATGATCTGCATAAGATTTCTGACGAATCTGAGCCGTCTCCATACTCTTAATAATAAATTGTATCTTCTCTTTTGTTTCTTGGACATGGCTCAGCCTAACTAGTGAAGTTTCACCTATTTCCACCCAGCATAGTGGAGAATGAAAAGGGTGCCCATACGATGCTTCAAATAGAGCCATATATATTAAGGCATGATAGTTGTTATTCTATGAGAACTCCACCAAGGGTATATGTTCCTCCCATGAGCCACCAAAATTCACTACACAATCCCGTAACATGTCTTCCAATGTCTATATTGTCCGCTCATACTGCCCATCTGTCTGAGGATGATATGACTTGCTCATAGTCAACTGAGTCCCAGGGGATTACTATAAGGATTTCTAGAAACGAGATGTGAACCTCAGATATCTGTCTGACAATATTGACACCAGCATGCCATTCCTCTTTACCACCTCTTGGATATAGATTTTAGACAGATCCTCCACCGTATGAGTTTTAAGAATTGGAATGAAATGGGACGACTTGGTAAGATGATCCACTATCACCCAAATAGAATCATGTTTTTGGACCTTTCTTGGAAGACCTGTAACAAAATCCATTACTATCTACTCCTATTTACACACTAGGAGGTAAAGACTAAAAAATCCCCACTGGTCTCTGATGTTCTGCTTTAACCTACTAACAAGTTAAGCACCATGAGATGAACTCGTCCACCTTCCTTTTCATGTCGTTCTACCAAAACTATGCCTTCAATGCCTTATACATATTCTCTGTACCTGGATGTACAATCTATCTTGAATGGTGTTAATCATGAATAAGTTGTTCCTGAAAATCCATAGATACAACCATATGATCTCTCAAGCACAAAACTGAACTCCCATCAAGTTTCCAGCCCTCAATGGTCTCCCCACCATTGAGTTTTGAACTCATAACCAAACATTTTGTATCATATTTTTGTGCCTCTTTGACCATATTTACCAAATCAGGAACAAGAATAGTTGAAAAGAAAATTGAAACATCACCTCATTCTACACATTCCACATGCATGTCGGCTAGGACCGACATCATCTGCCATTCATCTGAAGCTTCTTTTGCTAACTGAGCATATGACTTTCTGCTCAATGCATCTGCCACCGAATTCCCTTTTCCTAGTGTATACATCAAGTAAAAGTCAAACATTTGGAGATACTCCATCCATCTAATTTGCCTCAGATTTAAATATAGCTATAAGAAAATGTGTTTCAAGCTTTTATGATCCATAAATACAGTAAATTTCTCACCAAAGAGATAATGTATCCATGTTTTCAAAGCATGGATGACTACAGCTAACTCCAAATTGTGTGTTGGGTAATTCTTCTCATGCACCCTCAACTGTCTTGAACCATAAGCAACCACATGGTTTCCTTTCATGAGAACACAGCCCAACCCTGATCCCGAAGTGTCATAGTACACCACATACCCCTGTCCTAATTTTGGAAATATCAAGATAGGTGCCGATGTAAGACAAAATTTTAGTTCTTAGAAAGACTTATGACATTACTTTGTCCATTGGAATGAAGCATTCTTCTTTGTCAGTGTTGTCATTGATTAATCTATTCATGAGAAATCATGGAAAAAGCATGGTAGTAACTAGCTAGATCAAGAAAACTTCATATCTCGAAGACATTCTTCAGTGGTTTTCATGAGATAATAGCTTATATCTTTTTAGGATTGACATAAACGCCTTTTTTAGAAATGACATGGCCAAGAAAACATAATTATTGTATAAAAAAATCACACTTTGATAATTTGGCATACAAACAGTGATCTATCAAAAAATTTAACACTGTTTTCAGATGCTCCTCATGGCCAGTCCTTGTCTTTGAATACACCAAGATGTCATCCACAAACAACACCATAAAAGAATCCAGATATTGCTAAAATATCTAATTCATCAAATCCATGAAGACCATGGGTGCATTCTTTAGACCAAAAGGAATGAATACATATTCTTAGTGGCCATATCTTCTTCTGAAAGCTGTTTTTAGAATATCTTCCTTCCGAACTCACAATTGGTGATATCCTGATCACAAGTCAATCTTGGAGAACCACTGATCTCCCATTAATTGATCAAACAGGTCATCAATGCATGGAAGTGGATATCTGTTCTTTATATTAACTTGTTCAAGCTTATGATAATCAATACATAGCTAAAGAGTTCCATTTGCTTTATTCACGAACAAGACTAGTGCTACCCAAGGAGACGTACTTGGCCGAATGAAACCCTTTCTTTCCAGCTCCTCCAACTGCACTTTCAATTCCCTTAACTCTATTGGTGCCATACTATAAGATGAAAGAGAAATAGGACTAGTCCCCAGAAAGAGATCAATTGTAAACTCTACTTCCCTTATAGGTGGTAACCCTGAGAAGTTCTCAGGAAATACGTCTAGAAATTGATCCACAACTGCTGAAAAATTATTTACCTCAATCTCTTCCATTGCTGATAAATCTAGCGCCACCAACTGGTAAGAGATCATTCCCACCATTAGTGCCAACAATCTCTTTTCACTTTTCTTTATCATCCTCTATCCTCTGAAGAGATACTCGATGTATTCCTTAGTCATGAAACTAACTGTTCTCATATAACAGTCGATGTGAGCCTTAAACGTTGTCAACCAATCCATACCCAGGATTACATCATAGACATCCATGTCCAACATCAAGAAGTCCCATTTTAGCTTATCTCTATCAATAGTTATAGCACATGCTCGACACACAAAGTCTTGACATTCTCTTTCACTAAGAGTATTTTGGAGTTTTAAAGCAGAGGGCATCATTTCCAACTTTAAACATAGAAAATTAATAGCATGAGAATCAATGAAAGAATGTGATGCACTAGTATCAAACAACACTTTCACAAAGTTATAATTAAAAAGAATCGTATCTATCACTATAGATGGTCCAGCTTGATCATCAACAATTATCTAATCAACTCCATACAATTGCTTGGTTATTGCACTTTGCTCCTTGTTTCCTTTATGGGATTGCACTAATTACATCAAAGAATATGGTGTTTGTGACACCAGAGAAGTGTCCCTAACACCCGAACTTAGAGCAATGTGACAAAAGCGCTTAAGGTGTACCTTGTGGCAATTGTGGCATGCTCTTGGCTATTCTATACACTCCTGCTTGATGTGACTCAGTGAACTTCACTGAAAACATCCAATATTGCTCTTGGTTCTTGGAGGAAGGTTAATTACTTTTGTGGTCTGATTACAATCTGTTCTTACTCCTTGAGAAAAGGTGTCTAATTTCTTCTTTCTATTAGTGTTAGAGTTCTCAACTCCTCTAGTGAAGACAACCATACTTCCTCCACTTGGATTTTCAGAAGTAACAGATATCATAAACAAAGTATTTGGTTGTAGTCCCAACTCAACAGTTTTAAAATCATGAGCAATGCTTTTGACCAATTGTTGGTTCACCTGTGGTTCAGGTGCAACCACATTCTCACTAGCCACTTACGACTGGTTTCTATAATGCCAATCGGGTGCCATTTTCTAAAAAAAACTATGTAAGTATCACTCTCTAGAAATTGATGTCTTAACATTTCAAATTCTATCACATAAACTATCACAACCTTGTTTTCCAAAAACAAAATTTTTCCAGGTTCAAACATTTTTTAAAACTTATAGCTTGATTTTTTAAAATTAAACCATTTTCAAAATACCATAAGCATTTCCATTTTTAAAATATTTCATTTGAAAAACAATTTCATACTTTTTCAAAAATCAACACCTTTTCACAATATAAATCATTACTTCAAATTATGTATGCAATCCTAGTGGGAAGTCATTCCTCTACAATGCATGTCATGCTCATCTCATTGGATAAACCCATGACAATGAGATTCCAAGATCTTAGAAGTGTTTCAAAACAATTATTTACCCAACTCCCTGATAACTTGAAGTTTAGCATAAAAGGGTTAGTTATGTCCTTTTATGCAATACATTTAAACTTTTGACAATCCTACTCCTTTCTAATATTCCAACCTAAAGAATAGACAAGAAATAATTTCAACTCCAAGACCAAGAACATTGATGAACACTTGTTAGTCAAGGACCAAACAAGATGATAACATTTGTACCACAAAGTAAAGACCAGTTCGATACCATTTGTATTAACTCACTCAATCTTATTGGCTTGAGAGAACAATGAGTCATTACTTGGCCTTAAGCAACATCCCCAAGATGCCAAAGGCTGAAAATAAATGTCAAAGGGTTTCAAATAAAAGTGGGAGACAATTTACCCTTTAGGAAATAAACCAATAAACCAACAAACCATAACCAAACCATTTATAAATTCTATCAAATAAATAATTTAAAATCATCATTTTAAATTTGAGAAATTAAATCACTTTTCACAACAATTCATCAAGATTTCACAATTTCACCAAAACCATAAATCATCATTAAAGAAGATTTATTTCAAGCATTAAACCATGATTTCACAATAAATTTAATTCAAGATAATTAATTTGAAACTAATCCAACAAATTCTATCAAGAGGAGTTGAGATTGAAGCCACCTACCTCAAAGGTTTTGACAAAAACCCCAATGAACGAAGAACGCACAAGGAAACCAGGTTGATTCTCCAAGAACCTACCCTAGATCTCTTATCCTAGCAAGATCAAGACCAAATATCATCATATTTGGCATCCAAACACCTATATCTACCCATAACGGGTGTAGATCTAAGAAATCAAGAGAAGAGGAGAAGTAGATCTAAGAAACCAATCAAGAACAAAGAAAAACGATCACATACCTCAAGAATCCGGCTTCGATTCACCAAGGAAAGCCTTCGTATTGACTCAAAAACACTTGGGAGAGGTTATCCTACCTTCAAGGAAGATAAATACAGATTTATGTCCGATTAGGAGAAAAAACAACCCACTTGTAGTCAAAAACGTGTGAGATCCACTTTTTTAGGATCTCAGTTAAACATCTACACGGTTAGTTCACACGGTTAGACAAATTGTGCCCTAACTGTGCATTAGCTACTACCTAGGATGACCCTCGCATGGCCTCCTCACATGGTCTCCCTAACCATGCTCCAACTATGCTAGAGAAATTTTCTCAAGAGGACCAATTATGCACGGTTTGGCTGCATGATTAGACAAACCGTGCGCCACTCGTGTGACTTCCATTTTGCCTCAAAACTACTTCCAAAGTTCTCCCAACTCTCCAATTAATCACCCTTAAACTTTATAACCAAGGAAAGCATCAATTAAGGGTTACATACTAGAAATTGGGGGTACTATAAGACTAGTGGAAGTTTTTCTTTTATTTGGTAGTGGTTTAAACCACCACCTAATAGTTTCAGGACACCTTTCATAAATCACAACTAAATTTGGCATTGGGAATCATCTTGCATCGTTTTATCCCATTTAGTAGTGGTTTCTAGTAATTTTCAAGAAATTTTTTTTAGCAATGGTTATTATAGTTTGTATTGGTGAATTTAAGCTTCCAAATATTTTGAAAATATAAAGGTGGTTTAAACCGCCGTTGTAATTAATAATATATAGTGGTGGTTTAAACCACCACTATATATATTATACAATATAGAGGCAGTTTAAACTGCTAAGAAATATATTTTACCATGTATAGTGGTGGTTTAAACCACCACTATATATAGATGTTCAAAAAAATAAAAAACACAGAAGCAATTGTCCCCAAAAAAAACAAATATAGAGAGAAACATAAACATAAACAAAAATAGAAATAGATAACAATAACCACATAAATATTGAAGAAACATAAATTTTAATTAATGAATATATATATCTAATTAAATACAATAAGTTATAGATAATAAGTTTAGTTATACAACATCACTACTAAATCCAAAGTCAATCCCCATCATTACTCTATGAACTAAGAACATCTCTATCTATGTCTATGTCTCTATCTCTATCTCCACTCCCTTCTCCCAACACTTGTATGACAATTTTCTTGAAAATTAAAAAATGGTGTATATTTAAATTACAACTTAAACCCAAAAAAATTGTGTACTAAATGATTATGATATTGTGTGATTTACCTACTAACTCATACCATCTATCATTGCAATGTCACTAGGGGGACATCTATTCATATTCATATATAATTCAACCAATGATTTCTATAGAGAAACAAAATTCACATCTTGCAACTGTATATGAGTACCTTGTTGTTGGATTGTGTTCCCCTATTGCTAAATTGTGTTTTTCATCATTATAAAATATCTATGAGAATATAGATGTAACGAGTAACTACAACCTGGAGTACATTTTGTTGCAATCCCTAGTGACCTTCTAAAGACCTCAGATGGTAATGGTCCAAAACCCAACCCATGCATGTGACCAGGATACTCCTTCCCAAGGACCTAACCAACTGGATCATCCTAGGAGGCTGAGAAGGAATGTGTGGGATCAGAATCCCACAGTTCTTTTATTTTTACCTATAAATAAAATATAAATAAAATTTTAAGTAATTCGTGTTAAAAAAGTGACAATTGATAATAAAGTGTTAGCCTAACTGTGAGGGAATATATTACTATTAATAATAGTTATCAAAAAAAGTTTACATTGAACATTGATATCTAAATTTTTAACAACTGGTTTTTTTATAAAATATAACACATATTTTTTATTAACTATATTTTGATGATCGTAAATGAAAATTTGTATTGATATCTTTGGTTTCATAAGCTAATAAAACATTGAATATGTGTGTGTGAACCATTATAATGAAAAATAAATCCATACTCCAATGTCTTTGTCAGGATCATTTATATAACACCCATCAGATTTCATATGAACATCCAACCAAAGTTTTGTCTGGGAGACTTAGTGCCCGAAATTCTTTGTCTATATTAAATAGATATAAATCAACATTTTAATACATACAGTAGATAATATTATCATATAAATATTTGAACTGATGAAAATATTACTATAGTGGATCTGTTTCTTGAAAAAACTCTTCAAACTAGCAATGTGGGTGATGATTTGTTTCACTCTACTTGATACATTTTATCTTGAAACTTACTAAGATAAATAACAAGTGATTTAATAGTAATTTACACAATATCATATGCATGTATATATATATAATGATATTAATATAGTAATATATTTTTTAATGTCATGTGCTTCTCATGGTGATGGCTATCAACAAACACTTTCCATTTCTCTCAAGGTACCCCTCTTGGTACCTTATCATACATATGTTGAGTGGTAAATGGTGTATTATTGAATTCATTCCACAATCTCCACTTAAAATATTACATTACTTACACAAATTTTTTAACATCCACTTTCGTGTGATAAGATCAGCAATGGTAAAGTGGAAGAACATCTGTACAAATACATTCATTTTTAAAATATTGTGATTTAATTAAATAATTACATTCAATTAAGGCATAATGTATTAAAAATACCTTTATTTGTGAATTAAATTGTAACATCCCAGGTAAATAAAGAATAAATAATTTTCATATTTATTAATATTTGTGAATTAAATATTAATTTTACTTTAAAGGGGTTGCTATGTTCGATAGCGTGCCCGATACGCAACAACGAGTTTCTTTAAAATCTTACGTTGCACACTAGTAATAAAATAATATTATTTTAAATGGTAGTAAACACGTAGTCGTTGTATTAGCGGGAATGAATAGAAACAACTAAAATATGATTATACATGTTTGTTAAATGGTTTTACATTTATCCAATAAAATATCAAGGCTTAAAATACGAAAATAATTCAATTTTAGGCATATATACTCTAATAATCACTAAAAGGTCGAACTATCGCCTTTTAATGGCAAACTCTCTTTAAATATAGTTTTGGTCACTCTTATACATTATATTAGACCAAATAAAACTCTTCTTTAGAATCAGGACATAAAAATTTACTTTGTGTAAATTTTTGGTATTTTTCCGATAAAGTTCATTTTTTAATGAATAGTGAAAAATGTTGTATTTTAATTCAAAACCTCTTTTTAATCTAATTTATTTATATGATTAGATTATATTTTGAATTGGTTTTAAAGTTCAATTAGAATATATTTTTACCATTTAATTCAATAGTTGTCATTGGAATTAATTTCACTTTGAAATTGGACTTAAACTAGTGTCAATCTTTTGATACATATTGTTTCATAAAAACACGTTATTTGTTTTAACAGTAGGAATTAATTATTAAATTAATTAATGCAACTTATATGTTTTGAATTTTTTAAAATAGACATCACTTTTTAATTCTGAATATCAAATATATCTTAGGGTGAATTTTTGGTATTTTTCTGAAAAACTTCAATTTTTGATGAATAGTGAAACCACTAAGTGACAGTTAAAAAAACTGATTTTTCGTTTAAATGAAACTTTACCACTTATATGATTTGATTTTAAAAATTTATACTTACATGGTTGTCATTAGGATGTAAAAATTGGTATAATGTGATTAAAATAAATTTTTGGTCAATAGTAACTTTTAAGTTTATTAATCGTGATTAGAGGTAATTAGTGTAATTTAAGGAAAAAATAATGTTTTAATAATATGAAATGACCTAGAAACATGTCCTACCCTTATTTTATGTGTCATGGCCGAACAAGAAAATCCATGGGTCAACTTGGGGACCCCATGGAGCCACTTTGGTAGGAAAATGACATTAATAACTTTTTATTTAATGTTAAAATAAAAATGTCACAAACATGTGTTGTTTTACTAAAACAATTTTTAAATGGGGTTATACAAGTCATATTTTTTACTATAAATATTAATTAAAAATATAAAAATATTTAATACATAATGATATTTTTTTATAATTTTTAGACATTAAATAAATTAAATTATTTATGATACCATGATGATGCAGCGATTACCTCATTAATTAACTATTTAAATAAAATGAAAAGATAATGTAAAATCTAAGACCTAAACTTGTCAAAAACCTATTGGATGGGTGTATTTTAAACTTTTATCACCTTATACTCGAAATATATAATTTTGGGACCTTTAAAAACCGAAACTCATTTTATAATAAAGTAACCTTTTATAACTTTCCAAGAGTGCCCCTCCTCTCCTCTTATAAAAGGCCCCCACCTCTACCTCCTTACCCACACCTCTCAAGCCTTTGGCTAGGCCAAACCCTGCCCATTTTGTCTCTAAAAATTCCTCTATTACTCCTAGAAGCCTCACTTTGGGCAGAAGTCTTTCCAAGGAATCCTTTGAGCTCAAATCAAAAAGAGTTACCTGATTTAAAGGTAGTGTCTTCTATTGTGTTCTTATGTTTTATTTTGCTTCTCCAACCCCCTAAACTCTTTTTATTACTTTATTTTGTAACAAAACCAGTATATTAAATATACTAGGATGTTTTTATGAGAAGTATTAGAGATACACCTATACACACCTTCGTCTAATGGTTAAAGAACATACTGTTTATGTGGTTGGCGAATTTCTGCCTCACGAAACGATGATTGTTCAATCTTCTTTTAACACCTTTAATGGTGGTCATTAAGATGTCACTATATTTATATATAATATATATTATGTTTATATTTTCTTTATTCTTCTTTATTTTTCATTTTTGGCATACCTTTATGGTTTCCATTGTGGGTAAACACGATAATTTCATTTTAGGAAGTGCGGACTACCGCCCCCTCAAAGTGATTTGATTCGTTAATGCCATATGTGGGACGTATAAAGAATGGATTTAATGTTATTATATATGATGTTATAATGTAATTATAATATACCCTTATATCATTATGATTTTATTCCATTAAATATGAAATAGAAATGAAAGTAGAGTTCAGGCGTACGTACGGCTTACCATCTCCATGAACAGTGCATTTCATTTCTTACCTCTAAATGTTATATACTATTATAAATACATGTATATGCTAGATATATATGATATATATGATATCAAAATCATGAATATCATTTTGGGTATAATGACCCTTTGACCAGACGAACAACATGTAATTGTAAGAAGTCCACTTTCGACTTAAGAACCAAATATCGACAAAACAAACATTATTAACTTAAATGATTACATAATATTTATAACATGGAAATAAGTAATATAAAAGGAATAATAATCTTGAAAAAGGTTCTTAAGAAAGTATAAATTAACTTTAGTTTATTATTCAAGATATTAAAGAGCAATCGAGTCACGTCGGACACGAGGTAAGGGACTTCGTCTCAATCTCCTTTCATTGAGGAATATTTTGTTCTAATACAAGGATTTATTTTATAAGGTGTATAAACCCATTTGAATTTTAATTTTATACAAAAGGAATCTTTTTCTATGAATAGTTTTACAAAATGACAAAAAGGAATGTTTATTTTAACGTACGTGGTGACAACGACCTTTTCCGCCGCCGCCGGTATTATTTGGTCTTTAGCTTCCTCAACAAGCCATGATGTTTTTTAAAATGAAATAAATACCGTATACTCTTTTATGTATTTTGGTATTGAAAATGGTTTTTATAATGGATTTTTTATGTCAATATATTTAAGTGATATATTGTGTTTGAAATGTGTAAATGTTTTCTTTCCATTATTTTTGTTTTATGTCTTATGATTTTATAATAGTACTTGGACATTTGACGGGTGGTTATGTGATAAACCATATGACAGGTGGTGTCATGAATACTATGACGGGTGGTTACGTTATAACCTCCAATGCATTGGGTATGGAAGTCGGTCGTATGGCTATTCCATTAAGTGATATGTGTGGAAGTCGACCGTATGGTTATTCCATTTAATTATTTTATGTCCCAAATTACCTTTATATGTTATGTGTTCTTTATATGGGTTTTATGGTAATATTTTGGTTAAAAAAGGGTAAGTAATGATCTTTTATTCAATGAAGAGTATTTTTTCTTCATAAAGGTAAAAAGTATTACTTTGATAAATTATTCTTGGTTTACTGGTTGTTTTGAAAAACTAACAGTTTTCCTTCTTTGTGTATCCCTTACTGAGCTTTTTATGCTCACCCCAAGTTTTTGAAATGTTTTCACAGGACTTAATGTGGAATAGGGTCAAGGATGGGATCAAGGAATAGTCATGCTATCTAAAACATGGAACTAGACATGTTTCTTTTTAAGAGTTTTTATTTTATGGAAACTTAGTAGAAGTGTCTACTTTGTAATCTTTTGAGATGTAATAGTTATGATCTAATTCTCTAAAACTCTAAACCTGAAAAGATCCTCAATGTGAATTATTCATTTAATTCAATTTTAAGTGAGGTTTAAGGTCGGGGCCTTATAGTTGGTATCAGAGGTCGGTTTAGAAAACTTTATGAGTTAGAAAATTGTTAAATTATAAATTAATTTATGGTATGATTGAAATGATATAGCATTTAAAGATTACCATGTTGCTTCGCCTAAGATATTTCTGTGTTCAGAATGGTTTTCCACAGAGGAAACAATGCAGCTATGTTGGGACGACGTCAGGAGGAAGACAACCTTCCAAATCAGCAACCTGAGATGGTCGAAATTGGAACTGAACAGTTTGTTGTAGTAATGGAATAGTTGACTCAGGCTATAAATGGTGGTGGTATCCATGAACGAGATCAGCCAGATCAACCGCAGAGGAACATGTCAGTGGTGGAACATTTCATGAGGCAACATCCCCCATCATTCAAAGGATCATCTAGACCTGTGCTATCTTAAGGGTGGATTAAAGCACTGGAGAAGATTTTTGATGTCATGGGGTGTTCAGAACATCAAAAGGTTAGTCTTTTTGTTTACCGTTTTGAAGGTGAAGTTGATCAGTGGTGGTCGATGGTGAAAAATATCAGGGATAGTGATGAGATTGATGATCTTCACTGGGAAAAATTCAAAGGTATGTTTCTTGAGAAATATTTTCCTAAGGTGGTTCGTCTTAGGATGGAAAAACAATTCCTATAATTGAGGCAGGAGGATGACTCAGTGGCTACTTATGAAGCAAAGTTCACTTGACTGGCAAGGTATGCTCCAAATTTTATACGAGATCTTGATAGTAAAATCAACCATTTTTACTCAGGGTTAAAGCCAAGGTATCGAAGGTATTTAGCTTCTCGTGAGTTCAAAAGTTATGAAAAACTTGTTCGATGTGCGGAGAAGGTGGAAATGGAGTTTTCTGATGATCAGGTTTTCTTTGACAAACAACAGAATAAGAGGTCCAGTTGGTAGGAAAAAGGGAAGAATTCATCAAAGAAGCAAGGAGGTAAGAAAACAAAATATCCATCCTGTGAGAAATGTGGTAAAATGCATCCTGGAGAATGTTTATCCAAGTCTGGAAAGTGCTTTAGGTGTAGTAATTCGGGTCATATTGCTCGCAACTGTATGGAAGATGATCAAGCAGGAAATGAAAAGCCAGCGGTAAGATATTGTAAGTGTAATGAAATGGGTCATTATGCAAATGAGTGTCTAATGAAGAACTAAACTGAGGGAAAGTAGCTAGACTACAAGCAGAAATGGGTGGTGAAATCCTTTGCGACTACTTCAGCAGATGTTGGTCCATCGAATGAAGTAGTATCAGGTACACTATTTGTTTGTTCAGATTATGTCAATGTGTTGTTTGATTCAGGGTCTACACATTCTTTCATTTCTGAGAAGTTTTCTAGTAAATTGGGAATTCCATATCAAGATATGAATCCTTAACTTATGGTAAAAACACCCAGAGGGAACGTTGAGACAAAAAGGAATTATAAGAACCTTCCTATCCTTGTGTGTGGAAAGAATCTACCAGAAAACCTTATTGTTTTTCCTCTAGTAGAGTTTGATGTTATTTTGGGCATGGATTGGATTTCTGTTTATCATGCTAAGATTGACTGCAGAGCTAAAATGGTTTCTTTTCAGAAAGATTTTCAGTTTGTGTACAATAATGAACCCTTGATTTTGATAACATATCAGGAAGTTGAGAAACTAGTAAAAGATGGAAATGAATGTTACCTCGCACATGTTGTTGAAAATAAATGAACTATTCAGATTAATGATGTGCCAGTGGTAAATGAGTATCTTGATGTTTTTCCTGATGAGTTTCCTAGTATTATTCATGATCGGGAAGTTGAATTTACTGTTGACTTAGTTCCTGATTCTAATCCAATTTCAAAACCCCCTTATCGAATGGCTCAAGTTGAACTTTTCAAGTTAAAGAAACAATTGCAAGAGTTATTAGATAAAGGTTTCATTCGACCTAGCACATCACCATGGGGTGCTTCTGTCTTGTTTGTTAAAAAGAAAGATGGTTTAATGAGACTTTGCATTGATTATAGAGTCTTGAATAACATTACTGTTAAGAACAAGTATCCTTTGCCTCATATCGATGATTTGTTTGATCAGCTCTAGGGAGCTCAGTATTTTTTGAAGATTGACTTGAGGTCGGGGTACCATCAGTTGAAAGTAAAAGAAGCAGACGTTCTGAAGACTGCGTTTCATACTAGATATGGCCATTATGAATTTGTAGTTATGACTTTTGGGTTAACCAATGCACCTACTGTATTCATGGACCTTATGAATAGAATTTTCCATGAGTTCTTGGATAAGTTTGTGGTTGTTTTCATTGATGATATTTTGGTGTTTTCTAAAAGTAAAGAGGAGCATGAAAGTCATTTAAGGGTTATCTTGAAAACCTTAAAAGAAAAAAACTGTATGGAAAATTCACCAAGTGTGAGTTTTGGTTACAAAAAATTTCTTTCCTTGGTCACATTGTTTCAAAAAATGGCATAACTGTTGATCCTGCTAAAACAAAAGTTGTTGAAGAATGGCCAAGACCCACAAATGTAACTGAGATCCGTAGTTTTCTTGGTTTGGCAGGTTACTACCTAAGGTTTGTTGAAAAATTTTCATGGTTATCTAGTCCAATGACTAAGCTAACTCTGAAGGGTGTTAAGTTTATCTGGACAAAAGAATGTGATGATTGTTTTCAGGAGTTGAAAAGAAGATTGGTGAATGCTCCAGTTTTGGCACTTCCTTCCAGGAATGGTGAGTTTGTTATCTACAGTGATGCTTCATTGAAAGGACTCGGTTGCATCCTAATGCAGAATGATCAGGTAATTGCTTATGCTTCACGACAGTTGAAACTCATGAGGTAAATTACCCTACACATGATTTGGAATTAACTGCTGTTGTTTTCACTTTAAAAATTTGGAGGCATCATTTGTATGGAGTAAATTGTGAAATATATACTGTTCACAAAAGTTTAAAGTATATATTCACTCAGAAATAATTGAACATGAGACAGAGGAGATGTCTAGAATTAATCAAGGATTATGATTGTACAATTCATTATCATCCGGGAAAAGCAAATAAAGTGTCTGATGCTTTGAGTCGAAAAAGTAATGCTTCATTAACCATGCTACGTTTGGAACGAGATCCTTTGGTTTTGATTTGATGAAATTTGTCATAGAAGTTGTTGGTACAGGAAGTTCTTCTGTTTTATTTTAGGTATCAGTGAGATCATCTCTATTAGAAAGAATTAAGCAAGCGTAGAAAAAAGACAGTAGGCTGCAGAAAAGGGTAGAGTTGTTTCAGAAGGGTAAGTTGCCTGAAGTTAATATTGATAATGATTGTGTTTTGAGGTTTGGGAAGAGATTATGTGTGCCTGGTGATTCACAGTTGAAGAATGAGTTGTTATGTGAGGCTCATAGTTCCCCGCTTTCAGTTCATCTTGGCAGTACTAAGATGTATAGAGATCTGCGGGAGTATTACTGGTGGGATGGAATGAAAAGAGATATTGTTGATTTTACTATGAAGTGTTTGACTTGTAAACAGGTTAAAGAATAGTGGAAGTTACCGAAAGGGATGCTTCAGCCTTTACCAGTGCCAGAGTGGAAATGGGAAAATATATCCATGGACTTTTTTGTGGGATTACCGAAGACATCTCGAGGTAATAATGCAATCTGGGTTATTGTTGATCGCTTGACTAAATCTGCTCATTTCCTTACCATACGAGATACTTTTTACCTAGATCAACTTTCCCGTTTGTATCTTAAAGAGATAGTCAGGTTACATGGAGTTCCTCTCTCCATTGTATCTGATCGTGATCTCAGGTTTACTTCTAACTTTTGGAAAGGCATTCAAAAGTCATTGGGTACTGAATTAAATTTTAGTACAGCTTTTCATCCTCAATCAGATGGGCAGTCAGAACGAACAATTCAGACTTTGGAGGATATGCTACATGCTTGTTCGATGGATTATCAGGGAAGTTGGGACCAACATCTTTCTTTGGTTGAATTTTCATATAATAACAGTTTTCATTCCAGTATACAGATGGATCCGTTTGAAGCATTATATGGTAAACGGTGTCGAACTCCAGCTTTTTGGGATGAAGTAGGTGAAAGGAAGCTGATGGGACCGGAATTGGTAGAAGAGATGGCAGAAAAAGTTCAGTTGATTCAGAAACACATGAGAACAGCTCAGAGCAGGCAGAAGAGTTATGCGGATAACCGGAGGAAGGATCTATCTTTCGAGGTAGGTGATCAGGTTTTTCTCAAAGTTTCACCATGGAAAAGTGTGATGCGATTCGGTAAGAAAGGAAAGCTGAGTCCAAGGTTCATTAGACCATATGAAATTCTGGAGAAAGTTGGATCAGTTGCTTACCGAGTGGCTTTACCTCCGAGTTTATCTCAGGTACACAATGTTTTTCATGTTTCAATTTTTGAGAAAGTATATTCCAGATCCATCTCATGTTTTGATCCCAGAGGTAGTTCAGTTGGAAGAGAATCTCTCTTATGAAGAACAACCAGTCTAGATTCTTGACCATATGGAGCAAGTGTTGTGGAATAAGTTAATTCACCAGGTAAAGGTTTTGTGGAAAAACCATATGGCTGAAGAGGCAACATGGGAATCTGAAAATTCAATGAGGGATAAATACCCCCACTTATTTTGATAAGTGAATAAAATTGTGAGGACGCAATTCCCAAAAGGGGGGAAGGATGTAACATCCCAGGTAAATAAAGAATAAAGCATTTTCATATTTATTAATATTTGCGAATTAAATATTAATTTTACTTTAAAGGGGTTGCTATGTTCGATATCATGCCCGATACGCAACAACGAGTTTCTTTGAAATCTTATGTTGCACACTAGTAATAAAATAATATTATTTTAAATGGTAGTTAACACGTAGCCGTTGTATTGGCGGGAATGAATAGAAACAACTAAAATATGATTATATATGTTTGTTAAATGGTTTTATATTTATCCAATAAAATATTAAGGCTTAAAATATGAAAAGAATTCAATTTTAGGCATATATACTCTAATATTCACTAAAAGGTCGAACTATCGCCTTTTGATGGTGAACCATATTTAAATATAGTTTTGGTCACTCTTATAAATTCTATTGGACCAAATAAAACTCTTCTTTAGAATCGGGAGATCAAAATTTACTTTGTGTAGATTTTTGGTATTTTTCCGATAAAGTTCATTTTTTAATGAATAGTGAAAAATGTTGTATTTTAATTCAAAACCTCTTTTTAATATAATTTATTTATATGATTAGATTATATTTTGAATTGGTTTTAAAGTTAAATTAGAATATATTTTTACCATTTAATCCAATATTGGTCGTTGGAATTAATTTCACTTTGAAATTGGACTTAAACTAGTGTCAATCTTTTGATGCATATTGTTTCATAAAAACACGCTATTTGTTTTGACAGCAGAAATTAATTATTAAATTAATTAATGCAACTTATATGTTTTTAATTTTTTAAAATATACATCATTTTTGAATTCGTAATATCAAATATAGCTTAGGGTGAATTTTTGGTATTTTTCTGAAAAACTTCAATTTTTGATGAATAGTGAAACCACTAAGTGGCAGTTAAAAAAACTGATTTTTCGTTTAAATGAAACTTTACCACTTCTGTGATTTGATTCTAAAAATTTCGACTTACATGGTTGTCATTAGGATGTAAAATGTAGTACAATGGGATTAAAATAAATTTTTGGTGAATAGTAACTTTTAAGTTTATTAATCGCGATTAGAGGTAATTAGTGTAATTTAAGGCAAAAATAATGTTTTAATAATATGAAATGACCTAGACACGTGTCCTAAACTTATTTTATGTGTCATGGCCGACCAATAAAATCCATGGGTCAACTTGGGGACCCCATGGATCCACTTTGGTAGGAAAATGACATTAATAACTTTTTATTTAATGTTAAAATAAAAATGTCACAAACATGTGTTGTTTTACTAAAACAATTTTTAAATGGGGTTATACAAGTCATATTTTTTACTATAAATATTCATTAAAAATATAAAAATATTTCCTACATTATGATATTTTTTTTATAATTTTTAGACATTAAATAAATTAAATTATTTATGACACCATAATGATGCAGTGATTACCATATTACTTAACGATTTAAATAAAATGAAAAGATAATGTAAAATATAAGACCTACACTTGTCAAAAACCTATTGGATGGGTGGATTTAGAACTCTTATAACCTTATCCTCGAAATATATAATTGTGTAACCTTTAAAAACCGAAACTCATTTTATAATAAAGTAACCTTTTATAACTTTCCAAGAGTGCCCCTCCTCTCCTCTTATAAAAGGCCCCCACCTCTACCTCCTTACCCACACCTCTAAAGCCTTTGGATCAGCCAATCCCTGCCCATTTTGTCTCTAAACATCCCTCTATTACTCCTAGAATCCTAACTTTGGGCAGAAGTCTTTCCAAGGAAGCCTTTTAGATCAAATCAAAAAGAGTTACCCGATTTAAAGGTAGTGTCTTCTCTTGTGTTCTTATGTTTTATTTTGCTTCTCCAAACCCCTAAACTCTTTTTATTCATTTCTTTTGTAACAACACCAGTATATTAAATATACTATGATGTTTTTATGATAATTATTAGAGCTACACCTACACACACCTTCATCTAATGGTTAAAGAACATATTGTTTTTGTGGTTGGCGAATTTCTGCCTCACGAAATGATGATTGTTCAATCTTCTTTTAACACCTTTAATGGTGGCCATTAAGATGTAACTCTATTTATATATGATATATATTATGTTTATGTTTTCATTATGCTACTGTATTTTTCATTTGTGTCATAACTTTATGGTTTCCATTGTGGTTAAACATGATAATTCCATTTTAGGAAGTGCGAACTATCGCCCCCTCAAAGTGATTTGATTCGTTAATGCCATATGTGGGATGTATAAAGGATGGAGTTAATGTTATTATATATGATGTTATACTGGAATTATAATATAACCTTATATCATTATGATTTCACTCCATTAAATACGAAATAGAAATGAAAGTAGAGTTCATGCGTATGTACGGCTTACCGTCTCCATGAACGGTGCATTTCATTTCTTACCTCTAAATGTTATATACTATTATAAATAAATGTATATTATGGATATATATGATATATATGATATCCAAATCATGAATATCATTATGGATATAATGAACCTTTGATCACACGAACAACATGTAATTGTAAGAAGTCCACTTTCGACTTAAGAACCAAATATCGACAAAACAAACATTATTAACTTAAATGATTACATAATTTTTATAACATGGAAATAAGTGATATAAAAGGAATAATAATCTTGGAAAAGGTTCTTAAGCAAGTAGAAATTAACTTTAGTTTATTATTCAGGAGATTAAAGAGCAATCGAGTCATGTCGGACACGAGGTAAGGGACTTCGTCTCAATCTCCTTTCATTGAGGCATATTTTGTTATAATACAAGGATTTCTTTTATATGGTGTATAAACCCCTTTGAATTTTAATTTTATACAAAAGGAATCTTTTTCTACGAAGTTTTTTACAAAACGACAAAAAGGAATGTTTATTTTAACGTACGCGGTGACAGCGACCTTTTCTGCCACCGCGGGTATTATTTGGTCTTTGGCTTCCTCAACAAGCCGTGATGTTTTTTAAAATGAAATAAATACCATATACTCTTTTATGTATTTTGGTATTGAAAATTGTTTTTATAATTTATTTTTTATGTCAATATATTTAAGTGATATATTGTGTTTGAAATGTGGAAATGTTTTCTTTCCATTATTTTTGTTTTATGTCTTATGATTTTATAATAGTACTTGGACATTTGACAGGTGGTTACGTGATAAACCATAAGACGGGTGGTGTCGTGAATACCAGGATGGGTGGTTACGTTATAACCTCCAATGCATTGGGTATGGAAGTTGGCCGTATGGCTATTCCATTAATTGATGTGTGTGGAAGTCGACTGTATGGTTATTCCATTTAAGTATGTTTATGTCCCAAGTTACCTTTATATGTTATGTGTTCTTTATATGGGTTTTATGGTAATATTTTGGTTACAAAAGGGTAAGTAATGATCTTTTATTAAATGAAGAGTATTTTCTTCTTCATAAAGGTGAAAAGTATTACTTTGATAAAGTATTCTTGGTTTACTGGTTGTTTTGAAAAACTAACAGTTTTCCTTCTTTGTGTATACCTTACTGAGCTTTTTATGCTCACCCCAAGTTTTTGAAATGTTTTCACAGGACTTAATGTGGAATAGGTTCAAGGATGGGATCAAGGAATAGTCATGCTATCTAAAACATGGAACTAGACATGTTTCTTTTTAAGAGTTTTTATTTTATGGAAACTTAGTAGAAGTGTCTACTTTGTAATCTTTTGAGATGTAATAGTTATGATCTAATTCTCTAAAACTCTAAACCTGAAAAGATCCTCAATATGAATTATTCATTTAATTCATTTTTAAGTGAGGTTTAAGGCTGGGGCCTTATACAAATACCTCATTCTTACAAGATTGAGGCATATAACTCCAATCAGAATATGTAATCATAAGGGTCACTAGCTCAGCCGCCAACTGGCCTAGAATATAGCTAAATACTCCTACAATGTCATTTGTGGGACCCTATAACAATCAAAGGGGAAACTATCTTTAATCTATTTAGATTACAGACATCTGAACTATCAATGTTTATATCAGCAGTAACATTTCTTCCATATTTTATGAAAAAACTAGTTATTAGTATAAAATGGTGTAACAACTTTATTCACATTAAAATTTGTACATATAATTGTAACCCTTAATATCGTTATGAAGAAAAGGGAGTGACCACATGTTCCATCATTGTTGGGACATCATGTGTTGAACCTGTTGAATTAGGAGGCAATGTGTCAGATGTTAATGGGAGGGAGATGGATGGTTTGGAAGAACTGATGAGAGGGAGACAGAGGGTGTCCCACATGTTATATAGAGGGAGACTGAGGGATCATTAAGTAGCATTGATGATGTCTGCACGATTAGGGGAACATCAACTAGCAGTCAACCACAGTCGGTGAATTGCTTCTTCTTTAGAATTCCTATCATTTAAATAAGTAAAAATAACTTAATAACACATATTTTTAAAGATTCATGCAAAAAAAATAAATTTAGAAATGATAAAAGGTGCACAATAATAACAAACATAATATACATAGGTATGTTAATGAATGACTACACATACAAAAAAATATAACATTTACTTTTTCAAAAGTAAACAACTCATGCATAAAAATCAATTTAAATATGATAACAGATCCATAGTAATGGAAATAAATAACATATAAAATAGGTAGTTGATAAATTAATGGATGACTATACATACAATCATTTTTTTCTTCAATCAGGTCATTATCATGCTCCATTATTATTTCTTCCACTTCATCCACCCTTGCAAGAATAATATTTTCAATATCATAATGGACAAATAATTCAATTTCTTGATTTTGGTGGGATTCAATTTCATAGGTCAAATATTTTTCTTTATCACCTATATCATACAATTCTCTTTGTTTTATGTGAACAACTACACTCCACCCTTTATCTACGACACCTTCCACATAATATACCATTTTTGCTTATGATTTGAAGATATATAGATCATGTACTTCACGGTCACTGATATCCATCAAGAGATAAAAGTTCATAGATGTAAATTGAAAGGGAATTCTTTTAATACCTCTAGTAATATTAGCCCACTTGCATTTGAATAAAACAACTGAAAAATGACTGTAGTAGTTTAACTCTATAATATCAGTCAACTTTACATAGTCTCCCAATTCAGAAACTATAATATAATACTATTCTATGTTTTTAAACTGTCTTCCTAATCAACTATATGAAATTTGAATCCATTCACATTGTCAGCGTTGAACTTTTTAGCCTTATTTAGAGGTCCTTGAGCTGGAAACTTCAAATCTTCTGACAACTCAGCCTGAGTATTGGTATTCATGATCTACAAAAAGTAATATATATTATTAAATTTACAAAATATATATTTCAATATAATATCCATGTTTATTATAGTATTTATGAACTTACACAACATGAAATCCATTATATAAACTCTTTATTAACAGATTTTGTTATATATTTATCATTTCATGTTTGACTTATCATACATATATTTGTTTTTATCATGATCTATTCAATAAATTAATCTATAATTTCATTATTCGGTAGCACATATCTATGTGCTGGTAAAAATTCCATTTTTTCCAATGTAATATTTGAGATCCTCCCAACCGGTCAACCAATAGTAGGAAATATTTTTTATTTCTCATGTAGTTGAGATTGAGTTGATATATTATCAACACATCTATATTGATTGAATCTTGTCTTAATATCATCCAAGTATCTCGAAAAAAAGGTAAGACACTCCTCTTCTAAGTAACCTTTAGAAATAGAGCCTTCGGGTTGAGCTTTATTTTTCATGTATGATTTCAAATGACCAAGGTATCTATAAAATAAAATGAATAAAACATAGTTTCATATTTAATTAAGTGTTAATAATGGTTTAACTAAAATAAAAAAAACATATAAATAAAGTACCTCTCAATTGGATACATCCATCAATAATGTACAGGACCTCCTAATTTAGTTTCCTCGACCAAATGCATAGTTAAATGAATTGTGACAGTAAAAAAAGATGGAGGAAAGATCATATACATTGCATAATGTTTTAGTACAAATATATCCTAAATATTATCATTCTCAACTATTTGTAGAGTTTTTTCACATAATTGTTTGAAGAATGTGCAAAATTGGAGTACAACTACATTAACCTTTTCAAGTAATAATGTATGCAATTCCAATAGTAGGAACTAGTATAACAGAATATGTAAATCGTGACTTTTCAATCCATGTAACATATGATTATTTAAGGCGATGCACCTTGATATATTACTTGAATACCCATTAGATACTTTCACATGTTTTAAAATTAAAAGGGATATATATTTCTCCCAAATTTTCATTTAAAAAATTGTTGGAGCATATTTTCCATTCTTATTTAGCCATATATCATACTTTATATTCATTGTTTGTAAGTACTTACAAGCATTGAGATGGTTCTTCAATTTTCCATGCTCATTAAGTAATGTGAAGATCAAATTATCACAGAAATTCTTCTCAATATGTATAACGTCAAGATTATGAAGTAAAAAATTAAATTCTCAATATGTAAGTTTGAAGGACATACTTTTTTCTTCCATTGTTGTGTTCTGATTTCAACTAATGGTGAACTTCAAACATGGTTCCCACTATCATTAAAATTATACACCTTCTCAAATTCTTCTTCAACATTTACTAGTTGTACTGATATTTTAGAACCTATCAATGAATTCATAAGTGGTTGATGATCAATAGACCCATTTAATTTTGATTTGTTCAACTAAAATCTATGAGATGCATCAAGAAATATGTGATGACACAAGAAACACAATTTTTTACTATAAGGTAGTCATTCAGTCTCAAAATAAAAGTTGTAATTAGGATATGCCAAACACATGTAAGTGTTATAATCAAATAAGTTCCCAAGTCCATAGAAGTCATTAATAGTCCACATTAGAGCTGCATGAATTTTGAAAATTGTTCAAGATTTTGTATCATACATCTCAAGATCGTTGCTCCATAACTCATACAATTATTCAATTAGAGGCTGCAAGTATACATTAATATCATTTATAGGAATTTTTTATAGGAATAATCATCTAAATGATAAAAGAAATTTTTTGTATACACATCCATGGATGTATATTGTAAGGGATCAAAACAATCATCCAAAGGTACTCAAAGTCCTAAATGGGTTGAATCCACCAATAGTAAATCCCAATCACATATTCCTAGGATTGGATGATAAATTTGGATATAATTAATCAAATGTGTTACATGATTTTGAATATCTTAGATGTCTCATTAACCCATCATTGTTATTATCTATAGCATACCACTTCATGTGCTTAGTAGTTTTCGATGACATGAATAATATTTGCAGCCTAGGTTTTGAAGGGAATTAACATAAAACATTTACTGGTGTATTCTTTTTCTACATCTTTATAGTAGTATGTTGATCCAGACTTCCAACGTTACCCATTGACTTCCATCTAAAAGATGAACATTTTTTCACTACTATATAATCGAATCCTCTCCCTGATAAAGCATACAATCATTGGGTCAAGTATTTATTTTTTTATAATTCATACCAAGATTGTTAACAAATTTTTTTATATCATAAAAAGACTCAGGGATCTTAGATTTAGGAAATGTGTCACACAACAATTCCAATATCATATGAATCACCTTATTTGTAATTCCTCATGGGCATTTGATATGGTACAACTTCTATCAAAGCCAACAATTTTTTATTTATTTTACTTTTATTATTTCTTGGTTTCGAGCGTTCGCACCGAGGTCCGGGATGAGCCCCGGATTAAAATTTGTTGTCTTTTAATGCCTTTACTGGGTTTCAGACCCGTGCGCGGCCGTCGCGCGGTTGGCATTCGCCGCGCAGTCGGCCCAGGTGTCGGGCATTTTCCCCTTCTTTATTATTTTTATTATTTTTGATAATATGGTTTAATTAATGTTATTTTTTTATTTTTATTAATCTTCATTTCGTTGTATTTATTATTTTTATTCTTGTGCTACTATTATTATTATTAATATTATTATAGTATTATCTTTATTTTTATTATTTTTATTATTATTATTATTAAGATTGTAATAATAATATTATGATAATAAAAAAATCTAACCTAACCCTATCCCCGTGGCACCCCTTCTCCCCCCCCCCCTCTTTCACCCTATGCGGCACCTCGTCGCCTGCTGCTCCCCTTCCCCGTCGCGAAGGACGCCCCCCAGTTGCATACTCCCCGCAGGCCCTCGCCGGCCCTCCCTCACTGCTTCCGTGCTCCCCCTATTCCCTGTTCCTCGTGCCCAGACCCCCCGCCTCCCTGCGCAGTCGACCTCACCCTTGACATTGCCTTGCGCCCAGCGCTCCATCGGACAACCTCCTGTAGCACGATCAGCTCCCTCCTGCTCCCCTGCGCGCCGTCCGAACCCCGTGCCCCCTGCTACACCCGATCAGCCTCCGCCTTGGCCATGTCGCACCCCAACCCTCCGGCTTTCGACCTTCTCCTATCGCCCCCTTCCCTTTCACCCTCTTCCCGTGCGCAGCAGCACCCCCGCGCTCTCACCCCAGCCATCTCATCCCTCCACCTCCTGTTTTTCTCCTCTTCATCACCCCAAACTACATCACGTCGCCCCGCTCACCTTGGCTTTGCCCTCCGGCACGATTCCCCCCTGTCGGCGAACACTTCTGATGAACCTACCTTGGTCGGCCCCTCTTCGGTGCGACGGTCCTATAGAATTTTTTTGTGCACTGCCTGCTGGCCTACGAATTCCCAGTGCAGAGCTTGTTTTCCTATGGATTCCCGGCGCACCACCTGTTGGCCAGTCCTATTCGTCACACCCCAACTTCGCCGCTTGCTTTGGTTTCCCCCAGCGCACCATCCTTGCTGTAAGTGTTTCCTTGCCATAAAGTTATTAAATTAATTTAATATGTTTGTTTAAATTTATTAAGGTATTATTTGATTTGATTGTGTGGTGATTTTGGTGAATTTATTTCTCTTAAGTATTATAGCATGTTCTTTTATTTTTGCAATGTTTTATAAATTGTGTCGTTGGTTTATTAAAATGTTCAAGGGTTTCAGTTGTGTTTTTGGTGTGACGTCACTGTGAGTTTAGTTATAAAGGAAGTTTTGAGTGAGTTCTTGATATTTCGAGTCATGCATCACATTTTGGAATTTGTTTAATAAATTTTCGTAGTGGTTTTGTTAGTTATGAAAATGGTTTATTTAATTGTGTAGTTAGTTTATTAATCTACGCAAGTGGGTTTAATTGTGTTTTTGATGCGGCATTGTGTATGTTTGGTCATAAAATAGGGTTTTGAAGGGTTTATTGGGTGCGTAAGCCGTGGGTTACTATTTGGAAAAAAATTTATAAAATTTAAAGTGGTTTATTAAATGGTACATATGATGCGAGTTGTGTTTTGAAAATGGGTTGAGGTGGTTTTTTTGCGCTGTTTGTTCATTTGAATTGTTTTAAGTCCGTGTTTATGTATTTTATTTATCATTGCGGTTGCAGCGGGTTGACACGGTTTTTCCACGCTCATGCAATCGTCAGCATGTGCATGCTTGTGCGCCTGTGCGAGGCATTGTCGCGTTGTCGCGTTCGAGCTACGAGTTGAGGTAGGTTCCCATTGCACTGATTTTAAAAATTTAAGTTACATTATTTATTGCTGTTTGTGCACAGAAATCGTTCAAATTAAATACTTTATTAATTTTAATAAATGTGAGATGATATAAGATAATTAATTTTTAACATAATACAATTAATTTTTAAATGATTATTTGGTGTAAAAAGAGTCATTTATTTTATACACGACACTTGAAATATTTCCTTGACAAGCGGACACCCAGTAGTGAAAGAATGCCCATTTGGATTTTAAACATAATTCACGGAATTTCAATTATAGTTCTGGTTTTGATGATAAATGATTTCTTCTCAAGCATGAACAAGCATTTTGGTTCTTTTTAAAGTGGTGATTGTGAAATGTATTTAATGCCCGTTTGGCACTTTATGGAAAACGATGAAAATGTTTTGATAAAAACCCTCCTAGGATAACTCTCCTGCCTTGGTTGCAATTGACTGTTTGGGAGGCCGCACTTAGAGGCTCCTGAGTACTTGAGTAGTTTAAAGGCAAGAGGTTGTCCCATGGAGTGACTCAGGGTGATGCATGTTATGATTTATATATATATATATATGATTGGATTATCGGTTGGCATCGGTTGACTCACCCCCTTTCCAAACACTTGAAACATGGGAATCTGGCATATTGAGAGAATATTCTAAGAATGATTGCTGCACTGGTAGGTTATGGTACTGACTAGTGGCCCATAGTAGGTGGATATATTGCGTTTATTACTATGGGATTTTCCCTCGACCTGCCTGAGAGAGGTTGGTCGAGCATATGGTGCGTTTTGATTTCATCGTGACATGTCAACAAGGATGATTTCGCATGTATTGGTGTCTTCTGGTTTATTCTTGATCTCCTAGGTTCACCCATGTCTATTCGGCTTTTGTTGCTTGCAATAGTGATTATGATGCTCATATGTATACCTACATTACCCTTGCTGTGTGTTTTACTTTGTTCATTTCTGGTGTATTGTTTTCCTTGGAAAGTGGTAAATTGCTCTTGATTGGGTTTCTAAAAATGGTTTTCAAATGAAAGGGTTTAATACTCTTTGTGAAAATTTGAAAATGTAAACATCACTTTCCCTTTCTAAAAATCCATTGACACTAATAAAATGAACCCAAGTTTGGAAATGGTTATGGTCAATGTTTCGTACTTTGTTTTTAAGTAAAATATTTAGAAAAACATACTTTTATAAATTGTAGTTAAAACTTGAAATGATGTTTCTTTTATTTTAAAGGTAGTTCATTGGGAATAGATTTTTCGGGCTAGCCTACTGAGTTTTAATACTCACGCCTATAGTGTTTTCTTGTTTTTAGTTCTTTTGCAGGATCCATCTTCAGTTTTTTTCCTTGAGCGACGTTGGTTGTGATATTGGAGAGTGACCCACGGGGTCACATGGAGTTTTGGTCGTAGTCAGGTTAATAGTGTTGTTGGTTGTTCTTTATTTATTTGCTATTTTTCTATTTATTTTCCACTGATTAGTCTATTTTATTTTGGTAAAAATCGTTCCCACCTGTTTAATTTTGATGCCCGACACTAGTTGCCAGCCTGTGGGGATCGGGAACGCCCCTTGGGCCATGTCACGGGCCGACTCGGGTGACCGGTTCAGGGTCGACCTGGGTTGGTTCATGACAAAATGGTATCAGATGAGACCCTTGTTATTTGGGGTGTCTGGTAGATGGGGATTAGAACTGTCGGGACTCAAGAGGTAGGTACGGGAATGACGTCATGAACCCTCGCCCGTTCCAAACCTCGAGTCGCTAGGGGTAGTCTGGGAATTGAGTCCATGTTTCGTTATGGTTTGTTTTGGATTGAAGGATGACAATGGAGGTAAACCAATGTTACATCTTGATCTCACATGGAGTAGTGACCCATGTGGAGTTCGGGTATACAGCTTGAATTCCTTCTAGTTGTTGACGCTTACTTGGGGCATGACCCGCTACCATGTCGCCAGGTTAAGTGTGACCGCTAGTCCCTCACTCTGGTGGTTTGATGCAAGTTGAGTGTCGTTTTCATTCTGGTTGGTGTGAGTGCGTTTTTGGAAATGAAAAATGGTTTTTGAAAATGGGACTGATTTCTTTTAAATGACTTTAAATTTATGAAATGGGTTTTAAAATTGAAAGCCTTTGGTTTGGAAAACTGGTGTTTTCTTGGAAATTGGTCAAGAATGGTTTGGGGTGAAACCTCAGGTACTCCTTATGAACGTTTGCACATATGATAGGATGCGCGGAAAGTGCGTGTTGGTGCATATTAATGAAAGTGGATGAAGACATGTGCAACGGTTCATGGGATCACCTAGGTGTGTTTGAAATTAAAGGCTTGACCTTGTTTTCTAAATTGGATTTTAAAGAGGAAAATGGTTTTGGAAAGTGATTTGGTCTGAAAAGTGGATTTGGTATTTTGAAAGTGGTCTTGAAAGAAAGTGGTTTTGAAAAAAAAAGGTGGTTTTGGAATCTAAAATGGAACGGGAATTTTGGACAGGTAATTTTGGGTTGTGTTTGTGGTTTTTTGGTTTTTTGATCTAGTTGTTTTTGGATGAGGGTGCTTTATTGATGTTGTTTCTATTGATATCGGTTTCGGATTGTTGTTATATATGTTGTTTAGAAATGCCGCCCAGAAAGGTCCCTGGAGTTTTGATGAGTCATGCCCAGTTTTTGGTCTTTCTCGGACGTTGTCTGTCCTTCATGGTGATTAGAGTCTGTTAGAGATAGTGAAGTGGCTTGAAGAGGTCAAGCGCGTCTTCAGGGTATTGGGAACTCCTGAAACTATTAGAGTGAATGGCGTTTTGGGTTTGTTTGAAGGTCTGGCTCTGGACGAGTAGGAGTTGTTCGCCACGCCATCACTGCAAGTTGGGATAACATGGGATTTCTTTAAAGTCATCTTCGCCCTATGGTTTATACTTGAAGAGGGGAAGACGAAGAAAGTGGAAGAGCTCATGCATATTCAATAGGTCCAACAGATGGTGAAAGCGTGTGTTGACAATTTCAAGGAACATGTGTCTTTCTCTAGAGGTAGCGTCGCAGGATTTGATGAAGACTCCTCCCTTCATCAGGGGTCTTTGTCCAAAGATCAAAGAGTGGGTCCTACCTTTTTGGGGCCATCATTTTGAGTAGTTGGTACATGAGGTTTTTTTAGTTGAGTTGGTCTCTGGAGTGCAGACGGTTGACAATCCATCGTATCCAGTTGCTTGTGAAGGTCCCCCATCTGGCGAGCAGAGTGGGTTAGATGGATCTGTTTCTAAAGAGTCCTCTGTAGTGACTCTGGTTCCCAGTTTTATGGATTGTCTAATGGTGTTCCATTAGTGGGGACTTATAGGGCATGAAAATCCATCATTTCACACCCCTCCAAGGACGTTCCATCATTGCAGGTGTCTAGGTCATCTAGAGAAGTTTTGCAGGAACTGTCATCTGAAGAAGACATTGTGACAAGAAGATTATAGTGTCTGACTGTGAGGCAGGAGATGCTTTAACCATAAGAGCCCCAGCCATAGGTCTTGGGGTGAAGCTCACGCGCAGTCAGGAGTTGTCGGGGGTGTGAAGCCTCAATTCGGGTTTTGGTGTTCCGTGTTGCCAACAAAACATTTAAAGTCATTCCGTTATCGTTCTTCCACTGTTAAAGTTTTGGTGTTGTTGTAGGTCCATTTTTTCGTCGTGAAGTTGGGATGGACATGTTCGTTCGTAATCCAAACAGTCTGGTTTGTCTGAATTATGATTCTCTGAATCATACGTTTTTCTTTAAAAGTGTGTTTGAACCCTATATGGGTTAGTCTCAGTTTGACTGTGTTCATTTGGAGATGTAGGTGCCTATGGAAGGATCGAAGTTTGTGGTAATGCTCAAGTTTACTTCATGGGTTAAGTTCTTCTCGGAGGTTTCTCTCTAGTGTTTGGGGTTTTTGGTCTATGTCTAAGTTTTAGCGAAGTTTTTGTTTCGCTCGTGCTATAAAGGTTAGTTTGGGTTAGTTGGGAGTTCCCACGTCGCCCCCCACCCCTTTTGGGGTGGTGTGTTTGAGTGTTAAATTTCCGCGCTAGTTGAGATCTTGTGGTGGGGAGAACCCTTTCATGTTCTCCCGTTCTCTTGTACTATGGTTCCCTTCAGTTTCAGCTAGGCATGGATTCTTGCCTCGTCCATCATTCAGCTGGGTGACTTTCTGGGGGCAGAAAGTGTCTGTGGTGGGGAGAATTATCACAGCCGCCCTTTTCTATTTATTTTACTTTTATTATTTCTTGGTTCCAAGAATTCACGCTGAGGTCCGGGCTGATCCCCGGATTAAAATTTGTTGTCGTTTAAGGCCTTTACTGGGTTTCGGACCCCTGTGTGGCCGTCGTGCGGTTGGCGGTCATCGCGCAGTAAGCCCAGGTGTCGAGCATTTTCCCCTTCTTTATTATTTTTATTATTTTTGATAATATGGTGTAATTAACGTTATTTTTTTATTTTTATTAATCTTTATTTCGTTGTATTTATTATTTTTATTCTTGTGCTACTACTATTATTATTAATATTATTATAGTATTATCTTTATCGTTATTATGTTTATTATTATTATTAAGATTGTAATAATAATATTATGATAAAAAACTAAACTAACCCTAGTCGCGCGACACCCCTTCTCCCCCCCCCCCCCTCTTTCACCTTGTGCGGCACCTCGCCGCCTGCTGCTCCCCTTCCCCGTCGTGAAGGCCTCCCCCCAGCTGCGCAGTCCCCGCAGGCCCTCGCCGGCCCTCCCTCACTTCTTCCGCGCTCCCCCTGTTCTCTGTGCCTCGCGCCCAGAGCCCCTGCCTCCCTGCGCAGCCGACCTCGCCCTTGCCATCGCCTCGCGCCCAGTGCTCTAGCGGACAACCTCCTACAGCGTGACTGGCTCCCTCCTACTCCCTTGCATGCTGTCTGAACCCCGCACCCCCTGCTACGCCCGATCGGCCTCCGCCTTGGCCATTCCGCACCCCAACCCTCCAGCTTCCGGCCTTATTCTGTCGCCCACTTCCCTTTCACACTATTCATGCACGTAGTAGCGCCCCCGCACTCTCACCCTAGCCGGCCCAGCCCTCTGCCTCCTGTTTTTCTCCTCTTCATCGCCCCAAACTACATCACGCCGCCCCGCTCACCTTGGATTTTCCCTCCGGCACGATTCCCCCCCGGTCGATGAACACTTCCAACGAACCTACCTTGGTCGGCCCCTCTTCGGTGCGACAGTCCTCTAGAATTTTTTTGTGCACTACCTGCTGGCCTACGAATTCCCAATGTACAGCTTGTTTTCCTATGGATTCCCGGCACACCACCTGCTGGCCAGTCCTATTCGTCACACCCCAACTTCGCCGCTTGCTTTAGTTTTCCCCAGTGCACCAGCCTTGTTGTAAGTGTTTACTTTCCATAATGTTATTAAATTAATTTAATATGTTTGTTTAAATTTATTAAGTTATTATTTGATTTGATTGTGTGGTGATTTTGGTGAATTTATTTCACTTAAGTATTATATCATGTTCTTTTATTTTTGCAGTGTTTTATAAATTGTGTCGTTGGTTTATTAAAATGTTCAAGGGTTTTAGTTGTGTTTTGGTGTGACGTCACTGTGTGTTTAGTTATAAAAGAAGTTTTGAGTGATTTCTTTATATTTCGAGTCATGCATCACATTTTGGAATTTGTTTAATAAATTTTCTTAGTGGTTTGGTTAGTTGTGAAAATGGTTTATTTAATTGTGTAGTTAGTTTATTAATCTGTGCAAGTGGGGTTAATTGTGTTTTTGATGCGGTGTTGTGTACATTTGGTCATAAAAGAGGGTTTTTAAGGGGTTATTGGGTGTGTAAGACGTGGGTTACTATTTGGAATTTTTTTTATAAAATTTAAAGTGGTTTATTAAACGGTACATATGATGTGAGCTGTGTTTTGAAAATGGGTTGAGGTGGTTCTTTTGCGCTGTTTGTTCGTTTGAATTGGTTTAAGTTCGTGTTTATGTATTTTATTTATCATTGTGGTTGTAGCGTTTTGACACGGTTTTTCCACGCTCATGTGATCGTCAGCTTGTGCGTGCTTGTGCGCCTGTGCGAGGCATTGTCACGTTGTCACGTTGTCGCGTTCGAGCTATGAGTTGAGGTAGGTTCCCATTGCACTGCTTTTAAAAATTTAAGTTACATTATTTCTTGCTGTTTGTGCACAAAAATTGTTCAAATTAAATATTTTATTAATTTTAATAAATGTGAGATGATATAAGATAATTATTTTTTAACATAATACAATTAATTTTTCAATGAGTATTTGGTGTTAAAAGAGACGTTTATTTTATACACGACACGTGAAATATTTCCTTGACGAGCGGACACCCAGTAGTGAAAGAATGCACGTTTGGATTTTAAACATAATTCATGGAATTTCAATTATAGTTCTGGTTTTGATGATAAATGATTTCTTTTGAAGCATGAACAAGCGTTTTGGTTCTTTTTAAAGTGGTGATTGTGAAATGTATTTAATTCTCATTTGGAACTTTATGGAAAATGATGAAAATGTTTTGATAAAAACTCTCATAGGATAACTCTTCTACCTTGGTTGCAATTGACTGTTTGGGAGGCCGCGCTTAGAGGATCTCAGGTACTTGAGTAGTTTAAAGGCAAGAGGTTGTCCCATGGAGTGACTCGGGGTGATTCATGTTATGATTTATATATATATATGATTGGATGCTCGGTTGGCATCGGTTGACTCACCCCCTTTCCAAACACTTGAGACATGGGAATCTGGCATATTGAGAGAATATTCTAAGAATGATTGCTGCACTAGTAGGTTATGGTACTGACCAGTGACCCATAGTAGGTGGATATATTGGGTTTATTACTATGAGATTTTCCCTCGACCTGCCTGAGAGAGGATGGTCGAGCGTATGGTGTGTTTTGATTTCATCGTGACATGTCAACAAGGATGATTTCGCATGTATTAGTGTCTTCTGGTTTATTCTCAATCTCCTAAATTCACCCATGTCTATTCAGCTTTTGTTGCTTGTAGTAGTGATTATGATGCTCATATGTATACCTACATTTCTATTGCTGTGTGTTTTACTTTGTTCATTCCTGGTGTATTGTTTTCCTTGGAAAGTGGTAAATTGTTTTTTATTAGGTTTCTAAAAAAGGTTTTCAAATGAAAGGGTTTAATCCTATTTGTGCAAATTTGAAAATGTAAACATCACTTTCCCTTTCTAAAAATCCATTAACAATAATGAAATGAACCCAAGTTTGGAAATGGTTAAGGGAAATGGTTCGTACTGTGTTTTTAAGTAAAATATTTATAAAAACATACTTTTATAAATTTTAGTTCAAACTTGAAATGGTGTTTCTTTTATTTTAAAGGTAGTGCATTGGGAATAGATTTATCTGGCTAGCCTACTGAGTTTTAATATTCACGCCTATAGTTTTTTCTTGTTTTTAGCTCTGTTGCAGGTTCCAGCTTCAGTTTTTCGCCTTGAGCGACGTTGGTTGTGGTATTGGAGAGTGACCCACGGGGTCACGTGGAGTTTTGGTCGTAGTCAGGTTAGTAGCATTGTTGGTTGTTCTTTATTTATTTTCTATTGTTCTATTTATTTTCCGCTGCTTAGTCTATTTTCTTTTGGTCCAAATCATTCCCACCTGTTTAATTTTGATGCCCGGAACTAGTTTCCAGCCCATGGGGATCGGGAACGCCCCTCGGGCCATGTCGCGGGTCAACTTGGGTGACTGGTTCAGGGTCGACCCAGGTTGGTTCGTGACAAATTCATTATAAAATAAAGCTTGGAATATTTCATACATCCTCCATACAACCCTTGACTTTCATCATTAACTAAATAATGAAATACATTTTTCTACTCATTAAAGTTATATCTTACATTAGCCTCTACAGTATCAGGAGGATGATCTAATGATATGTTACAATCTTTATCTGGTTGTCCTATAGTCCCAAAAACATCATTTGTCAGGTTAATATGTGTAGCACCTTCAACTGGTTGTACTGATATGTTTTGATGCTAATGGTGTTGTTATTCAATGCCAAAATCATTATTTATGAGGTTCTTAATTTCATTTTACATTTTTATTGAAGATATAAGATCAATCTATTAGCCAACATCAGTGTTCAATCTTTATGTAACATTCGATTCTCCATGCCAAATCCAACACATATTAAGAAGGTAATTACTTCAATATCAAGTGCTCATAAACTTCATGTATCTTCAACCATATTCTAAATTTATGTTTAGGGTGTGAAAATATTATTTTCCATCAATGGATCGATTGGAAATTGTAAAATCTAAAAACTCCTCCAAACCCTTAGCATACTGAGGTGTGTTTCTTAGTAATGTGATCTAGATTTTACCCATATATCACAAATTACCTATGATTCATTAAATAAAATTAAAAAATATAAGAAATATTGTGTCATTTAAATAGAAATATCTAATTTAATTGAAATCAACAATATAAAAATTTCTTATTAGTTTAGTGTTAAAGATGAAAATAAATTTTGATTCATAGGACTTAGCCACCTTGTTCATGGGAATAAACAAGATCATAATATAAAAATTTGTTAGAAAACTTCCTAAATTCACAAGGGAAAGAGAAATAAGTACAAAATTATATGGGGACCTCATCAAGAGAATACCATCAACAACTCCTTTATCACAACCCCGATTTTTATGGAACTCTATTGGTGATGAAATATATTTTTATCTTACCTATATCATCAGACATAATATCATCATAATTAGTAATTTTATTCATTAAGGCGGGTTTTTGATACACTGCTATATATCCACATGGGATCTATACATTTTCATAGTTATGAATTAATTAATCCATGGTTGTCTAATATTTTCTCATATATATATATATATGTGTGTGTGTGTGTGTGTGTGTGATTTTTCTGAATGTATGGAAGTTGCAATGTGTTTGGTGTAATTTTCATATGAATTACATCAATAACTTATGTTAATAGACATGTCATCTCAAACTTCTATCGATGTAACAGACCCTGGAGCATTGGACGCTCATACCATGCGAGAATTGCCTTTGTCCTATAAGGAATCAATGGCCATGAAGCCCATGGGTCTCCTACAACTAACTAAAAATGGAAATAATTTTTTTGATGTAACTCTTACTCATATATGACTCTTCAAGCAATAATTTTTTAGTGGGGGATTAATGTTGACCGACTCATCTTCCCTATCCTATGATGCTAGAATCATGCTAAATTTCTGGGTAGTTTCATCTAACATGTTTTTTAAATTAATCTTTGCTAAAACATAAATTATATTTATTTGGAATTCAATAGCATTCCATTCCATCGCATTTATTTAATGATAATTTCATTTTATCTTATGAAAACTTCTAAATATTAATGAAGATGCATGTATTAAAAAAATTATTAAATTTCATCTAGGTTTTCTTTGTAAAATATGATAAAATAAAATTCATTCAAAACTAATACATTTTTATATTAATATATAACACAAGAATGAATTTTTAATTGAGTTAATAAGTGTATCTTTGTGTAAAAATAATAGTCAAACACTAATTGAAAAATGATTATAGCACTTATCACATACGATGAGTTAATTAAATATTTTTTCACAATACAAATCAAGCTACAAAAACAAATTACTCAAGTTTATCTATGAAAAAAATAATATGAAGGATTTTAATTGAGTTAATAAGTGATTTTTACCATAAACATAACACTCATACTAATTATAAACTACTTATAACACTTATCATATATGATGAATTAATTGAGTATATTTTCATAACACACCTAAAAATACCAAAACAAATTAGTCAAGATGCTTTGTTCAAAAAATACTATGATGAATTTTAATTGATAGTTGGTTTTATATGGGAGATAAAAGTGCCTCGTAATGTCGATCGTGTGGGACGCTCAGCGATAGCAGTGGAAAAGGAGGGTGAAGTATTGGAATGATAGCAAGGGGTGAGGACTTCATAATGAGAAAGGAGGTGAGTGGTGCAGGAGTAGAGGGAAAGAGGGGTGGTCAGTGTGACTATAGGGGGAAAGGGGTCCAACGGGGTGGAATGAAGGTAGGGGATGAGGGATGTAGAGGGGAAAAGGGGATTGAGGAAAACTATGAGGTCGAGGGTGAGGGTGAGAGAAGAAATAGTAAGGGATCAGGGGTGACAATCTCATGAGATATCTCAAGGTGGGGGAGAGGGGGGAGAGGGCTAGTCTCGGGGAAAAGAAATTCAAGGGAGGGGAGAAAGAGTGTTTTTCTTAATTTTAATAAATATTTAGTGTCGGTTTTTAAAAAAACACTGCTAAAATATTTACATTTTATTTATAAATGGTTTGAAAAAATACCACTAAATAACTGTAATTAAACTCTAATTTTTGTGTAGTGTAGTGGGAGTTGTGATTTGAGTCATGGAGAATCTAGAAAAAGTGAATTAGGAGGCTATGAAGTGGGTTTTATGGTATTTTAAAGGATTAAAAAAATTTATCCATGTGATATGGAATGGATGAACCATTATTAGGATTCATGGACTTGGACTTTGGGGTTACATGGATACAAGAATAAGTACAACTGGTTTTGTGTTTACATTTAGAGGAACAGATGATAGCTGATCATCAAAGTTATAAAAACTTTTTATTCTAAGTTCATTGAAACCTGAGTATGTAGTTGCAATGAAAGATGGGAAGGAAATGGTATGGCTAGAGTGATTGATTAAATATTTAGGAAGGGTTCAATCAAAATCATTTTTTTACTCTGATAACCAAAGTGCTATTTACATGGATAAAAATATGGTGTTTTATGCTTAGAAGAATAATATCGACCTAAAGTATCATTTCATTGAAAATTTGTTGGATTAAAAGGAGTTGGGGCTATGGAAGATAGTAGGAAGCCAAAATTTGGAAGACATATTCACTGAGGTGATAGTTCAGGAAAGTATGAGGCAACATCGAGCCTCAATGGGACATGGGTTAATGGAGGAATGAAAGGAATGGATAATGTTGTAGAATTCTAAGTGTTGGAGAGTTGTCAAGATTCCATGAGACAAACTTTAACTGGGATATTATTGGGAGGTTAAGTTTATTTCAGTCCACTATAATTTCATCTATCAGAATTACGTTCATCGGAATTTTGTGTTATGAAAGATGGGATGAACGTGAGGCATATACGATGGTAATAGATCTTCTCCAATAACAATAGGTTTATCAAAATTTCACATCCACTGATGGTTCTATGGTGAAGCACTATTAGGTCTAGAAGTTCAGTAAAACCAATGTGTAATCGGGTTGGTAACTTAGCTCAGGTGGTCATGTATTGTGATTTGGTTTTTCAAAAGATAATTTTTAACTTATTTGACTAGTTTTTCTTTGTATTTAAGTATTTGGGACCTTTAGTGTAAATTGTGAAAAATTATGGTTCAACCGAGAATTTATTGGAGAGATTAGAAGTTAGTGAGTATTACTTGTCTTTGTAATCTATTTCCATTCACCTATAATCTTCTGGTCATAATAAAGTATGCAATAATGTGTTTCCCCCATGCACATATGATATAGTCTGAATCATGTTAAATATTGGTGTTCTTTCTCACTTTCTGTATTTACATTGCATGTTTTACCATTGAATTTATTTCTGGTACTTTTTTGTTTGTAATGAGGTGTGTGTGCAAGGACGCCTTTTTTGGTGAGTAGGGTGTATTTACTACCTACTTCTGGAACACTCAGTCATGGGGAAGGGAAGTTCTAGAGGTTTGGTTTTTCCACTGTACCAATTTATATAGGAAATCTCAGTGGTCTATTGATTTTACTTATAGTGGTTTTATCAATAGTACAAGTGATCAATTTTTCGTTATTCCCTTCCCCAAAAAAGTGTATGACCCTCTAGGCCTCTTCCTCAGTGTCATTAAATGGGCATGTCTAAAGTCTAAGATCAACATCTAGTAACACATTAAGACACCCATAAATAAAAAATTTAATGTTGTGATTACTACAACCACATACAAATGCTCACTATGTAATATAATCTATTTATCTCGATATCTCATCAATCATGTTGCATTCTCGTGTCATTAACCTATAAGCTCGATATATATTTCTTTGACTTCCTAAAATGAACTAGTCAATAACCATGGACATGGAATTTAATTTGATGGTTTTATTCCAATCAAAGGCCTTAAGATATCATCTTTCTTAAAAGGAATGGAAAATTATTATATTAATTAATTCATTAACAAAGTATCACTTGTGATTCACTCAATGTATCCTACTACATCGTGAGTATAGGTCTTCACGATTTTGGGCAATACATCAAAGTATGTGACTCATGATATAAATTAATAATAATCTTGTGTCAAAGGATCATTACACACATTTTTAGATAAGAATATCCAATAATACATAAACATGAGGAATTATTACATGTGGTTTTGTTCTCATAACCTCATCTCTTGGAGATTACCAAATAAAAACTTCATGAGATAAAGTTTCATCTGCTTGTGAGCATCAAGCACCTGATAGTCAAACATACATTGTGTCTTATAAGAGAATGTTATCCAATTGTAGAACATGTATTTAAGAATATTTTCATGGTGCTTCAATCTTATAATCATAGTGGGGTTGTGTTGTGATCTTTCAATGTGACAAAAACTACTAAAATTTTATCAAATTTATGTTAGTTAGAAGAATAATTATCATGTGATGATATATTAAATTAATATACCGGTCTTGGTATATTCTGGTAATTGATAGTATGAAAATATTTTGTTATAGGTCACCAACTACAATATAATTGACACTAATCATGCATTTATTTATTTTAGTTTTTCAATGTTGGTTTATTGTTTTATGATGGGTGTGGTGGTTGTCTATTTGGAATAAGGGTAATGCATCCCATTTTTGTGATTTATACCTTTGGTGTTAATAACCACCCCATGACTCATTGAATTCAGATTTCATTTGCCACTCTCAATTACGTTGCTAGCTTAGGAGGACTCCTGAAATATTTAGGAAATTACATTAATAACATTCCTTTTGAATTGATTCACATGTGAGGATTCATATTTTTGTACCCTTTATACATGATTCCATATTGTACAAAACACTCTCTTTTTTATCATTTATAAACTTATATAATACATTGATCTTGAAATGAATTTGTTTTTTCTATTAAATATTTTGGAATATTTTAAATAAAATTTTTGGAGTAAGGCATGGATTCGGCATAGAATTTTGAGCCCTGTGGAGCCTCAGTATTGATATATTAAAAACATTAAATATAATATATCATGTGTGCATAGTTTTTTGGAAATAGAAGAATATATCCCAAATAGAGTCTCGAATAGGAAAACTGATAATGTCGTTAATATTGGAACATGGGTTTTACCCAAGGTTCAACATAAAGTTTGGTCAGCCTTGGAAATTTCAATAAAGTGCAGTCGCTAGCAGATATTAGATAAAATAAATGAATTGAATTTATTTATTTATTTATTTTCAAGTTAATACCTAAACCTATAAAGAACTCTACTTATAATCACATTATGGAAATCTATAAGGTTATCCACATAACCCTAGGGATTGAAGGAGAGGTATTGTGGGGAGACACTTTGGGTGAGATCAATTGTGGAGACGATAATGAATACACTATATTCATAAATGGCCTCTCATGAAAGAATGTATTCATCCATGATCGATCCAATTTGAGGTTGGATGTTTGATTTTGTTGGTTTAATCCCTATTATTGATTTCTCCATGGTGAACTTGAATTAACTCTTTAAGAAATTAAATTATGAATCTTTTTTGTTGGCTTACGGTTTATTACTTTTAATTACTGGATTTAAGAATTGTTTGATCCTTGTTTTTCTTCCTTGTTTGGAAAATTATCTTCCAAGAAATGAAGGCCAAAACAAAATAATATACTACATTCATTTCTTACTTTTTGTGTTTCATGCTTTTCTCTCTTAATTCTTTAAACATCCATCGTCAGTATTTTGATTAGCTAATTACTCGACTATACCTGGAAACTGAATATTGTGAAATAGATATTTGGTGCAATGGATCATGGCTATGGGTTTGGTTTTGGGACTAAAAGCGTGACATAGACATGTTGACGATGATGAAGATTCGATGATAGTGTGGGTGATGGAGTTTTTTCTAGCTGAACTATGCAAGTGCTTTAGGATGGCAACGATAGGTGATTTCCAATCAAAGGGTAGCCAGAATTTGGCCATTGATGATGATGCGGGCATGGTCAATCCAGATCCGGACCTCATGGGTGAAAATAATGGCTGGAGCGAAGAAGTAAGAAACATGGACAAATATGTGTGAAGTCCAAGAGTTTTTTTGAAATTCTAATATACATGCCGTATTGATCAAAAGAACACACGTTATGTGGACTCTCTTCTGCGACAACTAGGGTTTACATGTGATTATAAATATTACATAGTTGTGTGTCTTTTCTACATGTCATGTAATCCTTGAGTTGGTGACTCGGTGTGTACCCCTTAGGGTGAACAGGCACAGTCACAACCATAATACACAAACACGGTCCGAGTACATGGACATGAGCCAAAGTACATGGGAAGGACCAAACTTAGCGGGGCATGTAGTGTTTCCCTTGTTCACATCACATAATCCTTATGGGGAAGGTTAGATACCTTAATACCCTTAGTACAATTTCAGTATCAGTGTGGGTGTGTTCCCTTGGTCCATCCCTAAGAGAGTACAATGTGGTATTCCATCCTCAACATAGGATGAGTGAGCCCCTCTATGGGATAGTTCTAGATAGAGTCGGGTATCCCTCTATATGGCCCATGGTGTAATCCACTATCATTATTCCCTAGGTGGGGTCGGGTATCTTGTATCTGACATCCAGGATAGACTACAAGAAAAATTGAAATTCGTAGCCATTTTTTAGCGGTGTTTTTCAAAACCACTTCTAAATATTTCATCAACATTTTTTAACGACAGATTTTTAAGAAATCGCTGCTAAAAATAATGGAAAAATATTAAAATAATTAATAATTAATAATTATTTATTATTAATTATGTTTATTTATTATTTATAATCATTTATTATTTATTATTTTCAATTTTAATTACTTATTATGTGTTAATTATTAATTAGTTATAATTATTAGTTAGTAATTATTTGAGACTTAAATTAATTCCAGAATAAGTTGAAAATCAGATTTCCGCATCAAATGGACATAACTTTTGATCAAGGTATTCATTTTAGCTACAGAACTAGTCAAATTTAATCTTATGAAATCAACTACAATGAAATTAGATAATAATTTGGTAATAGTTAATAGAATAAAAATTATTATTGTTTTAAGAGAAGTTAGAAATCAAACTTCAACTTCAAACGACCATAACTTTTAATCCTAATGTATGTTTGGGCTCTACCACATATTAAATTGAATCTTAGATTAGATCTAAGTCATATTAATTAAGGTAAACCCTAGTCACTGTTTTTTTTAAGTCAAAAAAGGTATAAAATGCCTCTAAAGCTGATTTTTTTGTTCGAATACCATGATTTTTGAACATTTGATGCGATTTCAGCTTCATTTAAGAGTGTCTTTGTATGCCTATTGTGTCATCTATGATTTTATTCCATGGATTTTCATTTCTATTTATTTGATAGTGTTTCAACTGTTGTGGTTTTCCCTCTTTTGGTGATTTATTATCTATTATATATATATATATATATATTTGTATGTATTTTTATACATTTGTGTATATTTATTTATAATTTATATATATTTATCAATATTTATTTAAAAATTATATATAATTGCATCCATGCATAGATATTTATATGTATTTATGTATATTATTCTATATTTATATATATTTATAAATATTTATACGTATGTATGTTTATATATGTTTATATATTATGTGGGTGTATATATATATATATTAATATACAGTTATGTATGTGTGTGTTTATATATATTTATGTAAATTTCATTATATGTATATATATTTATAGATATTTATATCCATTTATGTATATTTATATACAGTAATGTATATTTATATATATGATGTTGGTATATATATTTATATGTATATCCATTTATGTACATTTATATACATTAATGTATATTTATATATATGATGTTGGTATATATATTTATATGTATATCCATTTATGTATATTTATATGCATTGGTTGGTGTGTGTGTGTGTGTCTATGCTTGTATTTATATACATTTATGTAAATTTATTTATATTTATATTTATATTTATATTTATATATTTTTATAAGATATATATAACTATATTTAAATAAATTTATATGTAATTATACATATTTATTCACTATTTATTATTATTATGCACGAATTATTATTTATTATTTATTATTTATTATATATTCATTTATTAATTATTATTAATTAGTCACTAATTTATTACTTATTTATTATATATTGATTTATTTTTTTATTATTAAATTATTATTTATTTATATACTATTCATTTAATATTTATTATATTTTATTATATTTTATTTATTATTTATTTATAATTTATTATTTATTATAAATTTATTATTAACATTTAATTTATTTATTATTTATTATTTATTATTTATTATCTATTGTTTATCTATTAATTATTAATTATTTATTATTTATTATTTATTTATCTATTTTTTATTTTTTATTGTTTATTATTCATTATTTATTATTTATTATTTGTTGGTTGTTGTTTATTAATCATTTATTTATTATTTATTATTTATTTCATATTTATATGTTATGTATTATTTGTTTTTTATTATTTATTATTTATTATTAGTATTTCTTAATGTTATTATTTATGTATACATGTTTATATGTATTTATCTGTATATATATAAGTATATTAAATTTTATTTACTCGCCAGATGAAGAGCTTATTGGAGTGGTAAAAGTCTATAGAATAACCAAGAGGTGAGTGATTCAAATCTCACTCAGTACATATATATATATATGTTGAATTTTCGTATGGCATATGCATCCATGGTAGGAAATAATAACTAATTAATAATTAATAATTAAATTATAGATAATAAATAATTAAATAATATGAAAATATTCTATAAAAAAAAGACGTCGCTAAATATTTCGCAGCAGTTTTTAAAATCGCCATGAAATCATTTCACGACGCTTCTTAAAAATCGCCGTGAAAAGTTTCGCAACACCACTTTTTGCGGTTGTTTGGAAAACCACTGGTAAATACTATTTTTCATCTAGTG